>ML776646.1:3907929-3965052 GCA_009831015.1 Picea engelmannii
ACACTGGTGTACTGTGCATGTGTGTGATTGTTTATTTATTACTGCTCATTATTGGATAATAATTCTACATTGATATAACATTTGAAGAAAAAGGATTAACATTACATTATTACTGATTCACCCCCCCTCTCAGTAATCCAACAGTTCATAGGACAGTGTCATGTGGTAGAAAGAGGAGGTAGGCACTAGCAGTTAGCTAAGGATCTAACTCTGGGATCAACATTTAAGGACCTGAGAGTTCGAGGAAATGAGAATTCGAGGGATGCGAAGTCTCGACGAGCTCGAAGACTCAACCCCTTGTCATGCTGAGTGGTCACATGGGTGGAGGGTTTAGATATGTGTTATGGGAATCAAAATTTCAGGGAACAGAGAGTTAGAGTTGGCTCACGTTCATTATCCCAATACGCAAAATTGTGATACAATCACAACCATTGATCGAGGGGATAACACAGGACCGTAGATCTGATTTCTTGGGAGGGAACCGGAGGTTGGGAGTTCGGGAGTGAGAGTATGGGTGGCTTCACATCCTGAAAGTCATGAAATGCGAAGCATCTCTCCTAATAACACAGTAATACCTTTTGGTCAAATTTGGAAAGATCGCATCTTATGTGGGTTTGTACAATCAAGGTTCAATGAGGTCTGTGGATTTGTTAGCAGGACCCTGGTAGGGAGTCGAAGAGATGATTTGGCTAAAAAATGAGAATATAAAAAATTTATTTTTATTCACGTCCATTGTGGGGGTGTTAAAAATTGGCACCAGAGAATGGTTACAACACTTGGCCTACTTGGGATCATGAACGAATTGCGTAGAAACTCCATTTGAAGTACTCTTAAAAAGAATAAACCTCTATCTTAACCCCCTTTACCAAAAGTCAAAGTTAAGAATGAAATTCCTATTATGTGTATGCATTTAGGAAATATGAATATAGTGGTTGGGAATGAATATAGTTTTGACTAACAACAAGTGTTTTTGTTTTCACAAAAGTAGATGATCAACCGCGAGAAACTGCAGACGTATAGAATGGTGATGCACCACGAAGTGGGGGATGTCTCCCACAATAGAGATGAAGATTCTGATGAAAGGAGGGCGGTAGCGACCCCTCCAGATCTAGCTGAGACTGTGAGGATCCTCATGGTCAAACTACATAACTGCAAGGCCGACATCGAGGGGTTGATAAAAGATCAAGAGAAGCAAATGGAAATTAATGCAGTCTTGATGCAGAGTTTATCTGACATACAAAGAAAATTGCAACATGGACCTAACACCAGTCACACAGACTAATGACAGACAAAGAGGAGTCAAAGTCCACCTAAGATATGAAAACATGGACTTTTAATTGGCCACACTGGAAAGAGAACCTCGAGAAAGGTCCACCCCAGAGAAAAGAGATAAGCGTCAGACGATTCCTCTGGAAAGGAAACTAGCAACTCAGAGGGATCTTCTAGTAGCAGAACTAGTCCACATTCTCGAAGGAAATGGAAGAAATGAAAGAATTCCAAAAATTATAACCTCAAAGAATTCAAGAAGGCCAAACCACCCTCTTTCAATGGTGAGATAAAGAGGGGAGAGGAAGTAGAGGCCTTGCTGCTTGGACTAAAGACATATTTATGAGTCCATGACTTCTCAGAAAACTTGAAGGCCCAAGTAGCCACTTTCAACCTGAATGGGAAAGATTCCATTTGGTGGGAGGACCTTAAGAATGTGAAAGGGATTCATGAAGAATACCTATCCTCGGAACGATTTGAAAAATACTTCAAGAAGAAGTATTTGTTGGAAAAATATTTTGATGAAAAGACTAAAGAGTTTTATGAACTAAAGTTGGGGCAACTCACCATAGAGGAATATGTTAGCAAATTCCTTGAGTTACTGAGGTACGTACCCTATATAAAAGAATAAAAAGAAAAGGTCCAATGATTCATTAGTGGACTACCTAAAGACTATTAGAACAATATTGAGTTTGACGAGCCAAAGACCCTAGAAGACACTATCTGAAAGGCAAGATATTGTTATGAAAAGCTTAGGCATTGGATAGAACCTCACAAAGGATGGAAGTAGAAGAATAGTTCGGAATTCCAGAAAAAGGGGTTTAAATCCCCAAGATTTAAAAACTATAAGAAGGACTCAAGGATGAGATTCCTGACCCGAAGTGTACACCAGCAGAATTTCCCCTCCCAGAGAAAAAATAAACCTTTTGGACCTACCCCAGGAAAGATTGATAACCCAAAGAAAGAACCCTTGAAATGTTGGGGTTGTGGAGAAGAACATCTGCTGAGGTACTTCCCACACCGACAATAGAATATTCGGAGAATTTACAACGTCCAAGAAGATACTGTCGTCAATGACGTGGCCAGGAGTATGCCAAAAATTTATGTAGCCATGGATGATAAGCAAGCTGACCACAAAGCTTCAGTGGTTCAGATGGAAGGTATGATCACCAACCATCTAGTGTCTATTCTAATTGACCCTGGTTCAAGTTTGATTTATATAGCCCCTCAGGCCGTTGATAACTGTAAATTACAACCACATAAACATGCCATTCCATGGTTGGCACAATTAACCACTGGCACCAAAAGAAAGGTAGCGGAGGTTATACTAGCTTACTAGTTCACTATGGGTGAATTCCCCACCCAAAGAAACCCTTAACATACTACCCCTAGGATCCTATGACCTGTTGATTGGTATGGACTTGTTAGCCATATACAAAGCCAGACTAGATTGTTACCATAAAACCTTAGAATGTGTAAGTTAAGAAGGAAGGAGGATAACCCTTCAAGGGATCCAAAAACCTGTCTCGGTGAGACGAATATCAACCCTTGAAATGAGAAAGTATTGCAGAAAGGGATGTCCACTATATGCGATATAGGTGTTGGAATCAGCTGAAGATGACAAACCAAGCCTTGAAGACCACCTCACACTCAGAGAATATATATATATGTATTTCTAGAAGAGGTACTAGGTCTACCTCTGAGAAGGGACATTGACTTCTCGATAGAACTTGCACTAGGAGCAATGCCAGTGTCTATGACACCCTACACGATGAGCACACCTGATCTAGTTGAGCTTAAACTACAACTAAAAGAAATGATGGACAATGGCTATATCAAACCCAACGTGTCCCCATGGAGAGCACCAGTCATTTTTGTGTAGAAGAAATATGGTACCCTCTGAATGTGCATAGACTATAGACAACTCAATAAGGTAACCATAAAGAACAAGTACCCCTTACCCCAGATCGATGACTTGTTCGATCAATTGGGAGGTTATTCCATCTTCTCAAATATTGACTTGAGATCTGGATACCATCTAGTCCGAATCAAGGGTGAAGACCTCCACAAAACTACCTTCAGGATGAGATATGGTCACTATGAGTTTGTGGTAGTACCATTTGGATTAACCAATGCCCTTGCCACTTTTATGTGCTTGATGAACAATGTGCTTAGCAAATTCCTACACAAATTTGTACTGGTTTTAATTGATGATATTCCAAGAATAGGGAGGAACATGACGAACACCTTAGACTTGTACTTAAAGTTGTAAGAGAACATCATCTCTATGCCAAATTTAGCAAGTGTGAATTTTTCTAGAAGTAAATACATTACTTGGGCCATGTCATATCTGAAGAAGGGGTAGAAGTAGACCCTGACAAGATCAGGTCTATCATGGAATGGCCTACCCCAAAGGAAGTTTTAGACATCAGATCCTTTATGGTCTTAGAAGGATACTATAGGAGGTTTATAAAAGGATTCTCCAATATTGGTTGTCCAATCACTACCCTCCAGAAGAAAGGAGTTAAATTCCTTTGGACCCCAAAATGTGAAGAAAGGTTTCAGTTCCTAAAAAACCTATTGACCCATGCACCTATGATGAAGATCGATGATTCTGAAACTGACTTCCTCGTGTGCACAGATGCCTACAAGGAAGGGCTCGGAGGAGTCCTTATGCAAGAAGGAAGTGTAGTCTGCTATGAATCCCAAAAATTGAATGAGCACGAAGTCAACTATGTGACCCGTGATCTAGAGCTAGCCTCCATAATGCATGCCTTGAAAATGTGGAGGCATTACCTCCTGGGTAGGAAATTTGTACTTATGACAAACCACTATGGATTGCAACACCTGTTTGACCAACCAAAACTCAATGCTAGACAAGCTAGGTGGATGGCCCTTCTTAGCAAGTTTGATTTCAAAATCAAACATATCAAGGGAAAGGAAAATAAGGTGGTCGATGCCCTTAGAAGAAGTATGAAAACAATTCACCTGGTAGCGGTGAGCACCTGTGAGACGAATGTCAAGGGAAGAGTCAGGAATGCACAAGAAACTGAAACATTCTTCCAGACCGTGACCTCATACCTAGAGCAAGAACCCATAGGGATAAATTATGAAGGATACTAGATGATAGATGGAGGTCTTCTAACTTACAAAAAAAAAATGTATATTCCAGATTGTGACGACTTGAAGAGGTTCATAATGGATGAACTACACAAGAGACCATATAATAGTCACCCAGGATACCAAAAGATGATCACGACCACCAGGAAACAATTCTATTGGCCTGGATTGAAGAAAGACATAGATGAGTATTTAGCCAAATGCATAGAATGCCAACAGGTTAAATCATAACACCATCACCCAGCTAGATTATTACAACCTCTACCAATCTCAGAATAGAAATGGGAGACCATCTCCATGGATTTCATCACTAGATTACCAACATTGGCCAGGAAGAATGACGCCATCATTTTGGTGGTGGATAAATTGAGCAAGTCCTCTCATGTTATACCCATCAAATTGACTTGTAAGGAAATAGACATCACCAACATATTCATGAAGGATATATTCAGACTACATGGTATGCATAAAGAGATCGTGTCTGACAAAGAGACAAAATTTACTTCCAAATTTTGGAAATCCTTGATGGCTGGTATGGAGACCAAATTACTATTTAGCATAGCCTATCATCCTCAAACCGATGGATAGATGGAAAGAGTGAACCAAATATTAGAATATATGCTAAGGAAGCATGTAATGTATCAACCTAAAAAGTGGGAAGATTACCTGCCACTGGTGGAATTTGCCTACAACAATGGCTACCAAGAATCCCTGAAGATGAGTCTTTTCGAAGTCCTCTATGGTAGGTTGTGCAACATTCCAGTTAGTTGGAGTAATCCCATAAACAAAATCACTATTGGAGTCGACATGTTGAAATAAATGGAACAAAAAGTGATTCAAATAAAACAAAATCTAAAGGTCGCTCAGAACAGACAGAAAAGTTACGCTGACAGAAAGAGAACTCCAATAGAATTCAAGATGGGAGACCACGTATATATCAGAGTTATTTCCAGGAAGAGTTCCTTGAGGATGGGAGCTTGTGCCAAGTTGTCACCTTGGTATTGTGGACCCTTTGAAGTTCTATATAGAGTGGGACCTGTAGCCTATAGGCTAGCACTTCCTCCCACAACAAAAGAACATAATGTTTTCCATGTTTCATTGTTGAAGAAATATGTACATGATTCTAACCATATAATTGATTGGTCTATGATCTAAGTGGAACTAGAGGGATAATTCCTGCTAGAACCTCTATGCATACTAGACATAAGAGAAACCCCACTCAGGAACCAAACAATTGCACAAGTCAAGGTGCAGTGGAAACATTTTGGCCCCGATGAGGCTACGTGGGAAATGGAAGATGCCATGAAACAAGCATATCCAATTTTGTTTAATTCTATACATACACATCATATTGATAGATAGAAGATCAAGGATGGTTTTCCTTTAAGGGGGAGGAAATTGTAACACTCTATTTCCCCCAATCTGTAAATATAACTATATTGGCCAGGAACTATGGAAAAATTCAAGGTGTGAATGTTTGTCTTGATGGACCTTTGTATAAAAGGTTGATAAATGTAAATTATATTATGAATATGTGTTACATGATTGTTGAGAGGGGGATGTGATAAAAGAGACCACGATGGATAATTAAAGGTGGTGGAAGGGGCCTGGAATGGTTGGGTTAACTTCCATCAAGCCAATACCATACTGGTTTTTACTTGAACAAAGACCAAAGAAACTGTCTGACCCTGGAATGAATTTCTCGTCAGATTGGTAGGTGGGGAGGCTCCTCAAGGTTTAATGAGGGGATGGGGGTGAACCGTGCATCCATAAAATATCTCATACATGACAACAGATGGGGAAATTTGTGCCACACGCAATCTTGCAGAGAAAAGGGCAAGAGAGGAAGTTTGGTAAAGGGTAGAGAGAGCGCGTGCAACAAGGATCGCGGAAGAAAACTGGAGAAACTCTGGAAACAAGGAGTTCTGAACATAGGAGAAGGAGAATAACCTTTGTCCTGGATTATTTTTCTGTATTAGGAGAAGGAGAGTAACCTTCATCCTTGACTTCCATTGAGATGGAAGTAAGATATTGAATCTCATAGCATCGCGGTCTATCTCAGGGGTGGCTAGTGGTAAATCTGTTTGGAGTCACTGAGCCTACGGTTGGGTGGAAACGAGCACCCCTCTCAGTAGTTTCATCATGCTTGGTGGATCTGATAAGTTTTTTATGCCTTGTATTTTTAATTGAATATCATGAATACACGCTCATGTTTATACGCCCATAATGATTTCTATGTGGAATGATTGCTTGGTGTTTTAGACTGGAAATAATGGATGCATATGTATACTTACATGCCATAGTTGGTTTCTGTACAAATGATTAAGTCTGGGGCATGAGTTCTCTCCTCTGAGAATCATCTTGTTTTCTTGATTCTTGTAATATTCTAGGAAGGCTCCTCGAGAGAACTCTTCCTCAAGAATTACCCCATAAACCTTGGAACCGTACCAAACCTTTACCCAGAGACTCAACTAAGATCAGGGACAATTACCCAAGAACCGTCTGAAGGTTCATGTGATCTGGGTATGGAAACATTATGCAAGAAAGAGTAGCTCTCTAAGTTCTTGTAGTCATGAGAGTTTGAATCTCCAAGAGGTTGAATTTCGTGATTCAAGCTCAGAAAGGATAGTGAGTCCAATTATAGAAAGGGATTATTTCATCATTTAGTAGATGAATGGTCGTGATCCTTTTGGAAATACCCCAGTTTTGTTAGGACCAATGGATCTAGAGGAGGAGAACAGACGTTAATGCCTCGACCCCTTCATCCTTAGCAAGTAGCGATGGGGTCTAGGACTGTAGATCCAAGGATCTGTCAGAGTTCTATTGACCATTGATCTTAACCTTGGCATAGGTAGGAGAATGGACTCGGCAAAGTCCTAAAAGTCCCGAAGAAATTAGAACCATCCATTGGTAGAGGACACATGGTGGTCGAGTAGCATTTCTCTAACTCATGACTTGGAGTGGTCAAAGGGTAGAACCACACAAACTCATGATTCGCGAAATCACGACGTGATCGTGGTCATTGATCCAAGAGTGATCTGGGTCATTGGTTTAAGTGTGAACGAGTTTTGGTGTTTCGATGTCCGGGAGACCAAAGGGAAAGACCCCTTAGTTTCGTAAGTCATGAAATCCTGGTATATGAAACCCCAATGTGCTTTGTGGATTGGCCCTAGTTCATAGGACATCATGTGGTAGAAGGAGGAGGTAGGCGCTAGCAGTTGGCTAAGGGTCTGACTCAGGGATCGACATGTCGAGACCCGAGAGTTCAAGAAAATGAGAATTTGAGGGATGTGAAGTCCCAACGAGCTCAAAGACTCAGCCCTTGGTCATGCTGAGCAGTCACATGGGTGGAGGGTTTAGATATTTGTTACGATAATCAGGATTTTGGGGAGCAGAGAGTCAGAGTTGGCTTGCATTCATTATCCCAATATGCGAAATTATGATACGATCACAACCGTTGATTGAGGGGATAACACAGGACCATATATCCGATTTCTTGGGAGGGAACCAAAGGTTAGGAGTTCTAGAGTGAGATTCTAGGTGGCTTTGCATCTTGAAAGTCCCGAAATGCGAAGCATCTCTCATAAGCACATGATCATACCTTGTGGTCGTATGGGGAAATTTCACATCTTATGTGGGTTTGCGTAGTCAAGGTTCAATGAGGTCTATGGATTTGTTAGCAGGAACCTGGTAGGGAGTCGAAGAGCTGATTTGGCTAAAAAATGAGAATATAAAAATTTTATTTTTATTCACGCCCATTGGGGGGTGTTACAGTGATTTTGAGATGTTTAGACCCACACAAAGCACAAAATATTATGTCTAACTTTCACGATAGTCTGTGTGGAGGACATCACTTTTGGACAATGACGGCCTACAAAATTCTCAGGGCTAGATATTTATGGCCTACTCTGTTCAGTGATGTTTGCACAAAAGTCAGAGCCTGCGTTAAATGTCAAAGATTCTCTAGAAAGTAGCAACTAAAGTCCCTGCCATTGAAACCTGTGGTTGTTTCAAGGCCCTTTCAGTAGTGGGACCTAGATTCCATTGGGGAAATTCATCCTTCATCCAGTGGTCAGCACAGATGAATCCTGACTACCACAGATTACTTTACCAAGTGGATAAAATCTATTCCCACAAGGAGTGCTTCTCAAAGGGTGATCATCGGTTTCCAGGAGGATATCATAGGAAGATTGGGCTATCTGAGCAGAATCATCACAGATAACACAACATCTTTCAAAGCCAAATCATTAATCCAATTCCGTGAGCAGTTTGGTGTCAAGTTGATTCACTCTACCCCATACTACCACCAAGGAAATGGACTGGTAGAGTAATCTAACAAAAGCCTCATCAAGATCATTAAAAGACTGTTAGAGGATAACAAGAAAGCATGGGATTCAAATCTCAAGTTTTCTCTGTGGGCTAATAAAGTGAAAAAAATAGATCTCTTGACATCTCTCCATTCCAGCTCGTATATGGAATTGAAGCAGTTTTTTCCTCTCAACTGGCCTTGCCAGTGGAAAAATCATTTTAATATCACCAAGGTGAGACCGATGATATGATTAGAAGAATCCAACAACTGGTCAAAGTGTATTAGGAAAGAGAGCATCTCCTGGACAGAGCACATGAGCATCAACAAAAAATCAAGCAGGATTTTGACAGGAAGGTGAGAAAAGAGGATTTCCTGCTGGGAGATCTAGTACTTAAATGGGATGCACCCAAGCAGGACAGAGGCAGGCATACCAAATTTGATGCCTTGTGGGTCAACTCCTTCAAGATTTCTGAGGCGTTCCCGAACAATTCTTAT
Source organism: Picea engelmannii (assembly GCA_009831015.1). Classification (NCBI taxonomy): domain Eukaryota; kingdom Viridiplantae; phylum Streptophyta; class Pinopsida; order Pinales; family Pinaceae; genus Picea; species Picea engelmannii. The sequence goes on from ML776646.1 coordinate 3,917,120, forward strand.
AGGTTGTAGAACTTGGAGGATAATAAATGTCTTGGTGGCTCTGTAAATGGCCACTTCCTGATATTTTTTATTGTTTAAAGCCGAAACTGACATCCCACCATTGTAAATACCGTTCCTATTTTATTTTTGATTTTTATTTTTATCTTTTTATGATTGTTAGATTTCATAAACCAATAGCTAAGACACTGGAACTAATTGTTATTGTTAGCTTACAGGGAGCATGCCATCCCCTCTAGATACAAATGCTATCACATGAAGTTTTCAAGAGCCATAGGCATGTGCCGATTTACCCGATTCTATACCCTTGCCCCATTTTCATTATTTTTGTCGGCAATGTCCTTATTTTTCCCCTTTGTAGTCTACAGAGACATTTTCTGCTTGCCCTTTATATATTGAAAGCTAAGTCCCTCGGTCTCTATAACTAATAGTTACATTTTCCATCCATGTCATCCAAGTCTTCATTGTCACAAGCTACACCACTGAGATCAGTCTAATATGGACTGAAATCAAGCGGCCGTGGGAATCATGACTTCAAATGTTGTAAAATTGTTCAGCAAGGATTGTGAAATCCTGATTCATGAAAGGGAAGATATCGTCTATTTGATGATGAAGAGCCAAGGGTTATTGATCTAACATCGACAGATATCAGTATCAAAGGGTTGCAAATCGGGAGTTTGGAATTCTTGTCTAAAAGGTGCATCCATAGACCAAAATATTGATACCCAAAAAGTTGATGGTTTCAATCTGGTCCATCCAAATTAAGGGACGTGTGGTGCCAGATCAGCAGGATCGTGATTTCATGGATCGAGTTTCATAAGTGGAACATGGTGCGAGACCATCGAAATGATAAATTGTGGAACGCCTGAGAATTGGGCTCATGGTCTCAGCACTTGATCACATGGGAAGAAAGTCCAAAAAGAGGGGCCATCACTCATCACATAGATGGCATTTCGTGTTGTCAAGGAAAGGATCATGGTCATCCATTTTGAAGCAAGATCGACCATCGATCTCAAAGGCAGTTTTGCGATTTCGGGCATCACGATGTTGGAAGTCAAGGGGAGTGAAAACTACTGAAACACGAAATCCTGAAATATCATTTGGGATAAATGTGAGGTCACGGTCCGTGGTCATGTGGGGAAAGGGAATGTAGCCATGCAAAATATCTAAACACCCCTCTTGATATCAGTAGAATATCTGCGTGATTTCAAGGCTCTGAGATAAATTGGGGACAGTCATGGGCACCGCTTGGAACATCCAAGGATGTCAAACTCCTTCTTGATCTTAATGCAGGTAGTTAATGAAAAAGGGGAAGGTGGTTGAAACCTAGTTTCACCACATAAATGGAAAGCATGGAAGATCTGGCCATGAAGGGAAAATTGTTAGCCGAAAGCATCCTATCATGAATTTTCTTGTAAAGCCCATACCGATCTGATCTTGTGTCTAACATAAGAATGAAAGTGCATCCTAACAGAAGAATAAGAAGACACCAAGCCTTGAATGCAATGAACATAGTGTGTTTCTGAAAGGAGAAAGTTTATTTGAGTATAAATACTCAATTTTGATATTTTGTTAGGGTCGATGGTTGAGATAAGCTCCCGCATTGTAAAGTTTTAATGAAGCCTCTGTTTCTCTGATTATGAGTTTCTTTTGAGACTTCTTGTTTAATGACAATCAACTTTCCTATCACCGATTTTGCTTCTGATATTGAAGACTCGGGCATGGGTGATCCATTCGTGTTGTCATGACTGTATTCTAATGTATGTTTGATTGCAATATTGTTATGACATTTTCAATTTCCTGAAGTTTTGGGTTCAAGAAGATCTTGTATTCGAAGCTTTTCCTCCTTAGGCTGTTGGAAGACCCGATGTCCACAATATACCTCTACATTTCCTCACTTGTTCTTCCCCCTACTCATCACTATACTACAACTTGTTGACTGAAGTTAGATCAAGATCTCATCTGTTTATGCATGCGAACCTAGTTTTTCTGAGTTAAGTGCTATAATCCCGATACTACGTCCATTAGACCACCCTTAAAATTACTCATTGTGAAATAAAAAATGACGGGTACTGGGATTACCTCTGTCGCAATCCAGAGGTGAATTATGGTGCTAACAGGGCCAATTGACCCACCCGTAAGAATATTATGCACGCGATACATTATCACTACGAAGGAATACCTCTCAATATGGGAAGAGGCAACACCAATTAATGATTACATCTCAGAGACAACATCACACTTCCTATATGAACATTTTCTCACCAATTTTGGATGTCCAAGGATCCTGATGAGTGACCAAGGCAATCACTTTATCAACAACACTATCAGATATCTAACTGAACAATTCGAGTTCTACCATAAGAAAAGTACGCCATAGCATCCTTGGGCAAATGGAACAATGGAAGCCTTCAACAATATCTAAGAGAATTACCTAACCAAGATTTGCAATTTCAACAAGGACGACTTGGATTCAAAGATACCAACAGTATTACGGGAATATAGAACTATCTGTAAGAAGCTAACAGTGCAGAAACAATTTATATTGGTGTATGGACAAGAAGCAGTGGTTCCATTAGAATTATTGGTACCAAGTATGTGGGTCGCAAAATTTACAAACATGACAGGATGAGGTGCAGTACAAGAAAGGTTAACTCAACTGATGAGCATGGAAGAAGATATGATTCTAGCAGGATTTCACCAAGAAGTATAGAAATCAAGGGAAAAATCTTGGCATGATCGACCTATCAAGAGACCATATGAGGTCAAGATTGTCATAGTCAGAGGAGTTGTACAATTGAAGGACTTAGGAGGCATAGAAATTAGAGGGATGATAAATGGGAGTCGACTAAATCTATACAAGGATAGTCGACCACCAACAACTTGACAACTACCACACAGTAGTAAGAAAAAAAAAACACCACACTGAAATCCATGCCTGCATGAGAGAAAATCAGTCTGATGAAAAGAAAAAAGAGTCCATGCACACAAGTCATTGAGTCAACAAAATGAAACAAGAATATTTCACCAGAAGAAAAGGGTATAGAAGCCAAGGACTTCGCGTGATCAAAAATCCTAGCACCCCAGAAAAAGGACCGACGGTTGAACAACGTGGCAATTTAGAATATGACGACTATGGAAATCAGACATGTATTAGCCACAACAGTGGAAACTACGATAGTCCGTACACATAAGTAAATACCATAGCATGACGGAAAGGGAAAAGTTCAAAAACAATAGGAAAAGTACAACAACTAAAACGTACAATGGTACCATGCATAGGACACACAACAAAAAGTGAAAAAGGGACAACTGTCAGTGCAGAACAATTGTCACTCTGTCGTCTCGCTATAAAATCGGATAAAGGGGGGAAAAGAAAGTCATTGTGACAATTGATAAGGAGAGAATGCAGAACCAAGTAGAAGAGAGCTAGAGAGAGAATTCGACCAATCAATCACCGAGTTCACATATTTCGAGTCTAGACCCCGTCAGAATGTCACCACCTGGGTTGGAGAACTAGGCAGGGCCGACAAGAACACACACAATACTACTCATGTGATAGACGCAAGGGAGAATCGACACCTATAGTGGTGTATGTGGATAAACTCCACACAATGGAGTATGAAAAAAATGTAGTGACGTTCAAGGAGGAGCAAAACCTCACACAGGAGGTTGTGCAGATGGAGGAGGACCTCGAACAAAATGAGTCTAACACTTCTAGGGGACAAGGGTCTCGAGATACTGAACATGCCATGGGTTCAGCACCATAGAGCCATGAACCATATGTAGCACAATAAACAATACACGAGGGTGTACCAGACGTGGGGGCCTCATCCCCACAAGCCAAACAGAAGGGCCAAGTTGAGGGAAGTGTGCACGGAGGGTCATGACCATAGCTAGAAGGGACCCTGGTTTTGCCAAAAATTCCTAGCGGAGTGCGCGCTAATGAAGACATCGTCAGGGGAGTGACTTCCATGAAATACTTCGACCATGATGTGGTAGATGTCACTAAATTCCCTGACCTAGCATCCCAGAACTATTTGGAAAGTAGGGGAGCAGGTTCATTAGGCATGCTAGTGCTCGAGCCGATGTAGTGGATCCTAGGTATTTACAACAAATGAATCATGAACCTACTAGATGTCCCACACTTTGGGAGGGGAAAGCATATCAACGCCTGTGTCAAGCATTTGCTTGCATGCATACATGATAAATCTTGTGGATGGATAGGTTGGGGCCTATCACTGTGGACCTTATCTCAAGAATCACAGGGCTACCCATAGATGGGAAAAATATAGAGCAGTATTTGGAGGAAAAAAACAGAGCTAAGGCCATATCAGATGAGATCAAGGCTAAGTATGGCGTAGAGCGAGAAAACTGTGGAATCAAGATCAATGAAATCAACTTTCCTGTGACAAGGTTTTCTACCAGACTCCTTGGGTGAAAAATAATGTGTAGGTGCTGCAAAGAGGAAGTACCAGTTGGTGTGGTCATCACCACCGCACAGTGTGCAAAAGGGAGCTCGATGAGCTAGACCCCATACCTATTGAATTCATTCTTGGAGGATTTCAAGGACACACATGACTGGGGATCTGAGTTCCACCACTCGTGGTTACTCATCCTCATTGGCCTCATTGGATGGAAGGAACCAGTATACAAAAATATATGGAGAGACCAGGGAAATGTGGCACAACAAGATACATCTCATTACGCAGCAGCACAAACCCTAAGAGAAAGAAAATGAACACATACATATTTGTGAGGTACTTCATAGAGATGCAGGACCTTATTGTAGATACATGGCGATTTACACTAGAGATTGTCCAGGAGTTTGGACAGGTTGCCAACTTCATGGAAACACGCCATAGTTTTTGGATGCAAGCCAAGTGCGACAAAGCCAAGGAATGGTTACAACTAAACTACTACATCACGTAGGAAGAAATCTAAAGAGAGGTCTGGGATTGGCCCGAATAATAGAAGGTACCCAAGATTCCAACCATGGTACAAAGAGCACGACCTTATACGCAGGACCAGCTAGCCCCAATGCACCAAACAGGCACCAATGGGGAAAGAACCAAAAAGAGGAGTGCCCAAGGCCAAGAGGGGGGAAGCACCCTAGCCAAGAAGAAATCACACACATATAATATACCACTAGGGGGGTCTACACAAGCTCCACCACACGTAAAATAACCACCAATCCACTCAACAGGAGGAATGCACACAGAAGAGACAAATGCAGGGACCTAGGAAATCCCTGAGGTGTAAGAAACAGGTGCAAGGACACACAAAATCCATGAGGAGGAAGAACAAGAGACATGAACCCAGAAGATTCTTGAGGCCAAAGACATAGGGACAACCACTGTAGGGGATAATTAGAGGCCCACTAGTCCTGAGCCATCATCTACCTAGGAGAAGCGACCAGGGGAGCACACCAGTGGTGCTCGCAATAAGGCAAAGGAAAACAAGCCACAAAGCCATATCTCACTAACCCTGGATGATGTGGATTTAGTGGTGACAACATTCAAGGAGAGACTGGATGAAGTATGGGATAATTTAGAGAAGTGTAGGGCTTGAATCATCGATAAAGTGCAATAGGTGAAAAATCCGTTGGAGAAGTTAAGGATCGGGGCAGCACAGGCACCAAAAGAAATGCCCACGCAGTCTAAGAAAGCAGTGCCAGTGCCTGATATAGTGCAGTTTGCAGCACAATCGAGCGCCAATTTCATCATCATGCTGGAGATGATGTTTATCGATGAAGAAACAATGCATAAACCTCTCAAAGACATTGATACATTGGATGTGGCATTGGCCAAGATTCCAATAAAAGCGTTGTACAAACTTCAGGTGAGCATCGCTCAGAAGATTTAGTTCAGATCAAGAGAGGATGCCAGAAACCTACATGTAGCCCAGACCAAGATTATATTAATGAAGGAACCCCTTATCCTTGAAGCACAACATAAAGAGAGAGCTCAACATAAAGTGGAGGAGGTGCAACAACAAATCCACATGCTATTTCAAGCAATTCCCGAAAGCACAAGCGAGGAGGTAGGTTCATCAGAAGAGAAGCTGCGTAGGATAGAGAAGACTATCCAAGAGTACAAGGAGAATATCAAAGAATGGAGGAGCATGTCACATCCACTACTCCTCCATAAGTTAGAGAACAACGAGAATAGGAGGTGACAACAGCTGCGGAGGGCATCAACCAAATCATACAAACAGTCACTGAGTTGTTAGAGAAGAGCGTGCAACTCTAGACTCACCTCCTAGAGGATGGGATCCTCCAAGAAATGCAAGAGAAGGAAACCAATATCCACATAGCAATGGAGGAGGTGAAGCAGTGATAGAAAACAATGTCACTGCCAGAGAAGATCAAAATGGACACCAATCTGAAGGCCCTACGATTGGAAGAGAAAGCACTGCAAGCACATAAGAGAACAAGACATGCGCTATTGGATCCACTGCAAGAAAAGGCGTATTATCTGGTTATGGAGAGTGATGCAACTAAGAAGAATATTGAGCAGATCGGAGTCGAAGGTAGAGAGATACTACAGTCTCCTATCACAGAGAAAGTGGTCACTGCTATGGCCTACAAGAGAAGTCAGACTCAACAACAGTGCCAACAGATAATGAAGATGTATGACGCACTGTCGTAGGTAGTATCTAAAGTAGGAAGAAAGCAGTGAAAATGGAATAAGTCAAGCAGTGACTTAGGATGAGTCACGATGTCAGTGTTGGGGTGCTTTTGGGCACATTGTTATTTTATGGAAAATGAACGACGTGGAGGAAAGATAGTTGGCAGAAAAGCATGCGAGGCACGCATGCAAGAAGAAGGGAAAGAAAGACAACTGGCAGGAAACGTAGTGGATGAAAATGTGCATGAAGAGGAGAAAACCATGCAAGAAGACCTAACTAGGTTAGGGTTTTGGTAAGAGAATGTAATGGTTGATGAGCCAAGAATAGATATAAATAAACACCTCGGAGGTCTAGGGGGGGCTTAATGTCTTTGATGGTTGTTATGAATTACTCACGTGAGATAGAGTAACAGGTATGCAACAAAAATATGATTTGATACCTTGTTGTAAGTTGTTGACCTATTGCTACACATCAAAATTACTCACTTCAGTGGTTTCACAAGTGTCGTCATTACAAGCATTGTAAGTGTCACATCTTGTTTGCAAGTGTCGCATCTTGACCACAAGTGTCGCAAAATTCATTCTTCCATCTTGCCTATGTCGTGCCTCTAACGACATCATAAGGACACTTAAGACACCTCAAAGACTGGTTTTGAAGAGGAGAAATCACTAGGCAAGGAGTACAAGCCTTTTTCCACTGAAAAATCTACTTAAAAAGGATTTTTGGAAGGAAGCACTCCCCTACCCACTGTCAGGGAGGACCGACGCTCCCTAGCCCTCTTTGGGGGAGCATTGAAATGCTCTGTGCACCCTTTTGGGGGAGCGCTACCCTTCCTGAGCGAATTTTGGTTTGTTGAGATAAACCAGGGAAGAATCCCCTCAATTTGTAAAGTTGGTTGGATTCAAATATGAGTTCAAGGCATAATCTTAGGGAAGCTTCACAATTGAAGGAGAGGAATACTCAACTTATCCCAAAGATATCTCAAGTGGTTGGGCTCTCCAAGCTTATATAAGGAGGCCTTTTCATGGTGAAAGATACATGCAAATATTGGAGGTATGAAACCTATGATCTCATAGGAAACATACAGTACAAATATAGAGATTGAGAGACATTGTAAAGCATCTAGCTTATGATCTCATAAGTGAGATGCCATTGAATCATAATCAATGTAGATTACTTGAGCAAAGGGGCTGGACAAAGAGAGCTGGAAGAAGCTGTTGCACCTTCATCAAATTTGGTCTATAAGTATTCTTCATTTTTTCTCATTAATATACATACATGCTTGGCCTATTTCTTTCAAGTTTATGTTTGTTCCACATGAACTTGTCTTCATTAGATAGATCTATATTTGAGATAATCTTGGTAGAATAGGAATCTTGTTGTATCTTTGTTTGTTCTATAGGACCTATCGAGGAGCCTGGGATTGAAGCTCAACTTGGACTTTGTGAGGACACATGCCCTTTAAAAATGGTACACTTTTGTTTTTCCTCTTCATTCATTGTCTTAATTAGATCTAAAAGGATACCAGTAACCAATGATAACACCCTTTATGTCTTGGTTTTAGGGGTCTAGATACCAAGAGGGAATCTGCTTGTTTGTAGGGGGATTCTCCTGTAATAGAAATTGGTGACTCCACTGGGGAGGGACCTTTGAATTTTTTCCTTCCTACATATTGATTGCCTTTTCTAATTTTGATATTAGTCATACTATGTCTTTGATTCTTAGATTTGTTGATTGACCCTTCACTTCATCCCATACACTTTGGATTTCTGAACTTGCTTGAATTTTTGGATTTTTGGGTATTTTTCTGAACTTTTTGAAGCCTAGCGCTCCCCTGCCCTTTCTATCAGAGTGCTGGCACTCCCTGTTGGCTTTATATAGAGTGTTGGAATGCTCTAGTGCCCCTTACACCATAGAGTTTCCCTCTTTTTGTTAAATATCTTGCAGGCGTTTAGTCTCTGAATCCATTTTTTCCTGTTTGCACTTGATTAGAATTCTTGCAACCTCAATGTATCCTTGTTTGGGTCCCCAACACCTTGATATCTGAGAATTCATGATGCTTTGTTTGGGTTTGTGACATCTTTTTCTTCCTTACTTTGAATAACTCTTTGTCTTTTACGATTTAGAGTCAATTTACTATTTTCTTCTCATTTATCTAATTGAGTGGAAGATTTTGTGAAGAAATTCAAAGTTCTATGAACCTTTCCTTTTGATCTTTGAGGTCATTTTCCTAAGCCATTAGTTTTGAGTGGTTTCTCTTTTTCTCTATCTTTTCTCGGATTCTTCTTCGCATTTTATTGTCTTCCTTGAATGCTTTCATTTAAAGTAGCAGAATTGCATGTTTTTTTGACATTTTGGGACATTGTGCATCTAAAATGATGAATGTTTTCTCCTTATCGTAGCATAACTTTCATTGAAATGAAAATATTTCATATTCATCTCTTTGCATAGCTTTGGAGTTGGTCAAAACACCATATTTTCCATGCCATTTTCTTTTTGAGTAATAACAGCCTTAAAAATAAAGCGCTAAACTAAAACTGATTAGAAATTTTTACTTTTTCTGGTAGCAAACCTACATTAGAATAGTTGTAGGGCTTTGGAATAGGTGTGAAAGATAAATTTCCAAAACTACAAAAAAACATAGGATCTTGTGTTAGAGAGCGGTGAAATCCAATTGCTACATTTTTTCCTGGGAAGCCCTTCTCACACAAGGGTCAAACCTGAGGTCACATTGAGACTAGCAGAGTTACTCACCCTGCTTTGTTGGTCTTGGTGTAGAGATTGCACATATTATGGGGGTCTCTTGAAGCTATACCCACAATGAAGAGTGGAATCCTTTCCAGTTGATTTCGGGCTAGATACCTTGCCCTTTCACATGGATCAGGCTGTCGACTGTTTACCCAGGCATCATTGTTGTAGTTGGTAACCTTAGTGGCCTATCTCTTTAGGGTCTTTACACAAGGTAATTGTGGAGGGAAAAGTATTCACGGTACCTAGAATCAACATTTTCCAGACTCACTCGGGCTCCTTGGAGAGTATACCCACGATTATGTGTGGGAGATTACACCAGGGTGTAAGTCTGTTAAGTAGGTCATCAACATAACTTTTCCACCCGCTCTATCTCAACCCCTTCTTAATTTGTTCCAGTGACATTGGATTTCATCACCATCTAGTGTGCTCATTGTGAGAAGGTTTTGTTTTCTTGCTTTCTTACCATATTTTTAGTGTGTGTTGTTTGTTCTTCCTGGCAGAATCTAGGTTGGATTTTTATTTTTATGGTGTCAGTTCCTTGAATGACCAATGAAGGAACCCCTTTTTCTAGGGGAAACCTTTGTTTTTCCTTCTTACGGAAACATTGGTCCTCCTTACATTGCTACTTTGAAACTTCCAGGTCTCACAATTGGGTTACCGATATGGTTGTTTTCCACTCCGGTGATCTCGAATGCAGGTGCTTCATATGTAACCACACCACCCACACATCAACCTCATGTCGACCTTTCTCCTTCTTTGCCCGTCATGAATCCTTCTATTTCTCCTTCTTTGCCTAGTAAAATCTCTCAAGTGAGTATCCAGATTGATAAGAAGAAGAAGAAATGAAAAGAGAAGAAGAAGAAGAAGTAGAAAGGGACCAAGCCTCCAACTACATCAAATGTTGGATCCAAACAACTAGCTACTGTTAATAGTAGTGGAAGTGTTGATGAGGTCAACAAGATTAAAACGAAAAATCTGAAACCTAAATTCCCTTGCAGTATTTGTAAGGGTGCCCACTTTCTAAGGTATTTCCTTGGTATTCCCAAGGTCTTAGAAGTCTGGTCCTCCACATCATCATCCCCTACTATTCATGCCGAGGATACCACATCAACTAGTGATGTTAAGGTTGGTAAGAAGAAGAAAACTGTCAAATTCCATTTTATGTTATGTAAAGGTGATTATTATTCTCACCTTTGTCCTGGCATGGATGATGATTCTTCTCTTTTGGAAAAGATTCAACTTCCAACTGGTTATCGTAGGATTTCCCCCACCCCATCATTAGTTGATGGAACAGTCAATCCAATTCCATCTATGATTAATTCGGTTGATTCGGTGGTCAATATAGTTTTATCCTCGATTAAACCACTAACCAAAGTAGATGATGCAGTTCCATCATCGGTCAACCCCACTCTTCATATACAGAGTGAACCCAAAGTGACTGATCCAGTTCCTTCTTCGGTTAGTCCCACCATTCATCCAAAGAGTGCCAAAGTGGTTGCTCCAGTGACTTCATCAGTCAATCCCACTCCTCCTATGATGAATGCCAAAGTGGTTTCTCCAATTACATCATCGGTCAATCCCACTCTTCCTGTAAAGAGTGCCAAAGTGGTTGCTTCGGTGACTTCATTGGTCAATCCCACTCCTCCTCTGACGAGTGCCAAAGTGGTTTCTCCGATTGCATCATCGATCAATCCCACTCTTCCTCTGACGAGTGCCAAAGTGGTTGCTCCAGTTACATCATCGGTCAATCCCACTCTTCCTTTGAAGAGTTCCAAGGTGGTTGATTCAATTCCATCACCGATCGATCCTACTCTCCCACTAGAAAGTAAACCCAATTCTTCCCACTTTTTTCTCATTGAAATGGGATCTACCGTGCCAAGGGGCATTCCTCCTTCTCCTACGAAAACCCTTCCAAGTAATGAGGCCATCCTTTTTTATTGGGGTGTGATAACTGGACCTCATCTTCCCTCTCACATGCCTTTCAATATTACAGTAAAATTTTGTGGTCGAGATGTTCCTCATGCACTAATAGATGAAGGTTCATGCATTAGTATTTTTTCCTATATTTCTTGGAAAGCTTTGGGTTATCCTCAGCTTGTGCCAATTACCCAGACTCTGTTCACTTTTAATAGAAGAATCATTCACCCTTTAGGGATCGTTCCTCAGTTTCCCATAACTTTGGGAGGGAAAACTGTCTTTATTGATGTTATGGCAATCCAGGATCCTTTGGATTTTGATTTACTTCTTGGGCGAGATTATGTCTATGCCATGAAATATATTGTGTCCACTTTTTTCTGTGTGATATATTTCTTGCACAATGGAAGAATGGTGACTATTGATCAACTTTCATTTGTTGGCCCTGACTTGACCATCAACCCAATAACCTCCCTAACCAAGTCTTATATGAAGTCAGTATCACCCCTGCCACAGGTCAATTATGTGGCACTATCTCCCATGAATTCAAATTCTGATGATTTATATTTGGTAGTTGACATGGTGATATCTTCGGTAGGGTTATTGGAGTCTGATCTCCTTACCCCTGTTGTGACGCTCGACATGTGTTCCTTCCAGAGAATTCTTCTTCCATCCGATGAAGATCTCTTGGAAGCCATCACTGATTTTTTCCCCTTGACATCGTGTCCTTCCAGAGCATTATCCTATTGGAAGCCATGATTAAGAAGAGTCCATGAGCATAGTCTCACTTCTGTGTAGAAAGTTCATTAAAAAATGAAACATAAATCTAGGGATTGAACCTAGAGCCTTGAGCATAGTTCTTTTCTGGTGTCAAGCTCATTAAAAAATGAAACAGTCACCTCTCCCGTCAGGTCAAGTCTTTCGCTAGATCTTGTATATGTCGAGTCGAGTCTTTCATTAGGTATCGTATTTGAACCTTCATTCCATCCACCTATATCCTTTTTCTCCATATAGTACAGAAATTGGTGACAACCTCAAAGTTGGTGAATGAATTGAAGCTTGGGGGGGCATGTCTCCAGCCTTTGATGATCATTCTAGAGTTAAGCCACTAGCTTTCAAGCTGGGGGAAGAGTATCGAGCTTAGTCTTTGTTCTTTCTCGCGCTCATAAATAAATGATAATGTAACTAAGTATACTTTTATCACTTTTTAGGACTCGTAAATGATATACGAAAAAGGAACCCCTTGGAGTCATCTTTAAGCTATTTTCAGACTCTCTAAACATGAAAAGATTGTCGAGTGATCTTGCTTCCTTTCCCACTCATTAAAAGGTTTGAAAGGGCGTCTTTCTAGTGATAATTTATCTCCTTTTCAGCCTCGCGAGACTAATATTATGAAAAAAGGACCACATTGGAGTCATCTTTAAGTCATTTTTAGACTCTCTAAATATGAAAAATCATCGAGTTTACCTTATCTGGACTCGTTAAACAATCATACATTGACTGGCCCATATGGGATCGAACCCTTACTTCTTCCAGTTCATTAAAAAAAGGAAGAGGGACTTACCAAAGGTAAGTTATATTGATCATGTGTTACCCTCCTCGAGCTTGTTAAATTAAAAAGCGATACCCGTCTATCTAGACAGGGGAAAAAATTGAAGGAAGCAAGCCAAGCAGTTTTTGAGAACTTCACCAGTAACTCTTACGGTCGCCCTTGAACACAACACTTTGTCTTCGAATGCATTTCAATCCATTGAACCTCTGTTGAACCAATCCTATGAGTTTTCTTACTCCTTTGGGTCACCTGACAAAAGTCACAGTGTCCACTACATCATCATGTTTTGGTCCATGTCATGTTTCTGTTGTTGTGCCTCAGTGTTCTAGGGAAGTATCTACCTCGAGAGTCAACCATCACAAATATCCTGTTTCAATACCTGTGTTAGTCCATGTTCATTTGATCCACCAATTACATCTCTGTGTCTGTTTCATGTCATTCATGGGGGATACATCAAGGTCCTCCTTCGATGAGTCTATTCCTGTCGACTTCAACACATTATCTAGGAGCTAGACTTAGAAACCGGTTAGTACTTTAGGACCCGCATGCCTCAATGGTAGGCCTCCTCACTTCCAACAATAGGTTTACATCACCGACCTCTGATCAGATGATTCCATGGATGTTTGACTTCAGCTCATATATTCACATTCGCTTGAATGTACTAGGGTACCTTGGGAATCATTGACATCAATGGTGATTTCCCTCGTGCTTGTTAACAGTTTACATCATTGACCGGAAATCAAGTGGTTTCTGCCATGTTCGACATTAGGACATCTATTCACATGGTTAGATTTGTACTACATCGGGATTGGTAAGAAGACCCCAGGTTGAGTCATTCACTATGATATATACTTTACATAGGTTGTGATGGAGTTTCTCTTGAATATTGACACATATACTGTCACATAGATCCACTTTGTATTGGTTTGTGGCTATGTCTTGTCATATAATAGATCCACAATGTCACGGAATTATAGATCAACATTGTATGTTTCCTGGCTATACCTTTTTTTCAATATAATTATGGATTCGCAGTGCATTCTATAGTGGCTATACCCGAAAAACTCTTTATCACTCAAGCATAGGTATGCCTGCCTTGGGTTTGAAACATGTCATAATATTTGTTTGATGGTTGTGTGCATCTTTTTCCAGCCTCTCTACGTCCATACCCTTCCTCGAAAAATTCTACAAAGTACTTTTTTCATCATTGTCTTCTGACTTCGCACTTTGGGGGGAAATCTGTTACACATCAAAATTACTCACTTCAATAGTGTCGCAAGTGTCATCATTACAAGTGTTGTAAGTGTCACATATTGTCCACAAGTGTCGCATATTGAACACAAGTGTCACAAGTTTCACAAACATCATACTGCCATATTTCCTATGTCCTGCCTCTAACGACATCATAAGGACACTTAAGACACCTCAAAGATTGGTTTTGAAGAGGAGAAATCACTTGACAAGGAGTACAATACTTTTTCCATTGAACAAAACTACTTAAAATTTATTTTTGGAAGGCAGTGCTCCCCTAACCACTATCAAGGAGCACTAGATCTCCCTAGCCTTCTTTGGGGGAGCATTGAAATTCTTTGTGCACCCTTTTGGGGGAGTTCTACCCTTCCCGAGAAAATTTTGGTTTGTTGAGATAAATCAGGGAAGAATCCCCTCAATCTCTGAAGTTGGTTGGATACGAATATGAGTTTAAGGCATGATCTTAGGGAAGATCCACAATTGAAGGAGAGGAATACTCAACTTATCCCAAAGATCTCTCAAGTGGTTGGGCCTCTCCAAGATTATATAAGGAGGCCTTCTCATGGTCAAAGGTACATGAAAATATTGGAGGTATGAAACCTATGATATCATAGGCAACATACAATACATACATGGATAGAGAGATAGATATATCAAACTTATGATCTCATGAGTGGTATTGAGATATACAGAGATTGACAATTATACCAAACTTATGATCTCATAAATGAGATACCATCGAAGCATAATCAATCTAGATTACTTGAGAAAAGGGGCTGGACAAAGAGAGATGGAAGAAGCTGTTGCACCTTCATCAAATTTGGTCTATAAGTATTCTTCATTTGTTCTCATTATATATATATATATGCTTGGCCTATTTCTTTCAAGTTTGTGTTTGTTCCACATGAACTTGTCTCTAGTAGATATATTTGTCTTTGAGCTAATCTCAGTAGAATAGGAAGCTTGTTGTATCTTTGTTTGTTCTACAAGAGTTATCGAAGAACTTAGGATTGAAGCTCAATTTGCATTGTGCGAGGACAAACGCCATTACAAAGGTACACTTTTCTTCTTCCTCTTCATGCATTAGCTTAGTTAGATCTAAAAGGATGTTAGTGACCAATGATAGCACCCTTTCTATCTTGGTATTAAGAGTCTAGAGACCAAGAGGGAATCCACTTGTCTGCAGGGGGATTCACCTGTAACACCTATGGGAGGGAAAAGTGACTAGACCTTGTGAGTTAGATCACATGTTGAGGATCCTAGTGAGATCTAGTTAGTCTCATAAAGGTCATGGAGTCTATTTTGTGAATGTATGAACATAGTTGTAGTGAGCGCGACACCATATCTGACAGAACCATAATAAGAGAGCCGAATATCCAAATCTTTGTGGACGTATCCCAGGAGGGGGTGAACCATGGTAAATCATGTGTTATGTGGAATTATTATTGTTTATGTATTAACTATTAATGATTAGATCTTAGATGAATGTCTTGATGAAGTAGTTAGATATGTTGATTTACATGCATGAATAAAGAATAGCATACTAACTAAGATAAATGAAGGACAATAAATTGAATTAATAGTTAGATATAACTCTCAGCATGCAACTAAAAAATCCCCATTTAATCATGGACTGCAAGCACTTGAGTATTGCAATCACCCATTAATACTATCTCGGGTGAGACTATGCAGTGCACTCTGTGCACTATGTTGCCTTCTAGTTGACCAGGAGGGCCAATTGTTTTAGAGGCTTTGTTGAAACCCAATTAGACTTGAACCTGGGTCAAGCATGTTGAGGGTATAACTCAGATAAGAAACCAACAAAAGGTTTATTTAAAGGATTTGGAACAAATTTTAATTTTAGCACAACTTATCATCCATAATCTGATGGGAAAACAGAGAGGGTGAACCAAGTGATTGAGGATATGTTGAGGATGTATGTGATGGATAAACCATAAAAATGGGAAGACTATCTACACTTGGTAGAGTTTGATTACAATAATGGATACCAAGCATCCCTGCAGATGAGCCCATTTTAGGCACTTTATGGCAGAAAGTGCAACACACCTGTAAGCTAGGACAACCCAACAGATAGAGCAGTAGTTGGGCCAGAGTTTCTCTGGTAAATGGAAGACCAGATGTCAAAAATAAAGAAGAATTTAAAGGTTGCTCAATACAGGAAAAAAATCTATGCTAATAAGGGAAGAATTCATAAGGAATTCTACATAGGTGATCATGTATTTGTGAAAGTGAAGGCCAACAAAAGTTCCCTAAAGTTACCAAATTATTCCAAGTTGGAAGCTCGTAATTGTGGGTCATTTGAAATCCTAGAGAGGATTGGTATTGTATCTTATATGCTTGCATTACCTGCATCTATGTCGATTCATAATGTATTCCATGTATCATTTCTCAAGAAGTATATACCTGATGCTAATTGTGTTATTGATTGGAATGTGATTCAGGTGGAGTAAGAAGGCAATTTTCAAGTGCATCTGATGTGCATACTGAATCAGAAGATCAAGAAGCTTTCAAAATCAAGCCATAGGGCTAGTAAAGGTCCAATGGACCTGGTACGGTCCTGAGGATGCAACTTGGGAGCATGAAGATGCTATGTGGGCAGAATACCTGCATCTCTTTGAAGATTTTTGAAAATATTGATGGTAATATGTAAATACGATACACTGAGGACAGTGATAAGATAAGGGGAGGGGATTGTAATACCCCAAGGCTGAGCCCAAGCTGAATTGTAAAAATTCTTTATAGGATGGTGAGCCAAGTGATAATAATCTAGGAGGCTTATGTGATGATTAGGACGAAGAGCCTAGATGCTTAAGGACAATAGGTCTATTTTTGTATATGTAAACACTCATATCACTAATATAAATACATCGTTGCATGTATACCAACCACGATAAAAGTTTATGGGGGACTAAGCTCCACTAGGAAAAAGGAATAAGATTTAGGGCTTAACTCTAAAATTATTATTATATTATGATTTCCTAAAGACTATGGTGAGGATAATTTCTTTATCCTAAGTCTCATGAAAGAGGTAATGAATCCCAAGTGAATAGAAATGATCTCAAGGAGATCCATGTGTCAATCATGGCGCATGAAAATATAGATGGGGGGAAATAACCTGTTTGGGGATATTTTCCCCATTCATGCACTGATCCCTCCTCTCCATCGTTGACCTTTTCATTATTCACTCACTTATGGAACCTGAAAGCATTTTGAGCTATCTCGTACCTTACCTGTGAAGAACAACACACCTGTACCTTTCCTGAGCCCATATCGTGTGTTAATAGACTATTGTTGATACCAGCATAGTTCCTTTATTGAGCTTGGCTTGTTGCCATCATCTATTCTATACCAGATCTTTTCTTCTGCCATCCCCCTTACTCAATTGAATTAGGATCTGGACTGGAGAAGACGGTTGTCAGGTCTGTGGGTTTGAATAGGTAGGTTGTCATGCCCGTGGACTAAAGAAGCAGGTTGTCAGGCATGTAAGAAACTCTCTCCAGGTGAGAGAGGTTGCTGGGGAAGTGATTTTCCCAGAGGTATCCCAACAAAATCTACAATGTTCTGAGAATTCCTATTTGACTTGTTGTTGAAGCCCTAGAAGGGAAGTGGGGCAACCGAAGGACTGTTGTGCAAAGAAGGGGCACACTTCTTGGGGTGGGACATGCATGTTGGGAATGAGAGTTTGTAGGTTGTTAGTGTGATTTGGATCCTCGGACAAAATCATTCCTATTGATTGTGAAACTTCCAGTTGTCTCATCCTAGCCTAGGACTCCCTTTACTTGAGCGAAGTTTAGTCCTAGCTCAAGGGTGACCCACTGTTGAGAGTGATGAGCAACATGGTATAAGGATGGGAGGTTCATGGAATGTTTGCACATAGTTGGTGGTATTCTATAAAAATATAAGTACCATTTATGTGTTCATTTTCATGTTGTGTATTTGTACATGTCTTATATTTATGATTTTTTCCTATATATGTTGTATGTATAGGCCTACTATTATTTCCGCATTAATCTATGTATTAGCATAATGTAATTGTCTGTTAAGTTTTATATGTATGATGTTCCACAAGAGTTTTTGTTTGGCATAGTTCAACGAGTCTATGGATGGGTATGTACATTTTTGAATATTAGAAACATGAGAGGTTCTCAATGTGGCAGTCCCTGGCCTGGGAGGCCTGGGGTGTGCTACAAATTTGGTTTCAGAACTTAGCATAGCCCAGCCTGGGTGGCTGGGGATGTTACAACTGACAACATAGTTTTCCATGGATAAATTGGTGTTTGAAAACGTTTGGAAAGGACATATGAAGAGCGAGAATGATATACAAAAGGGGGGTTTAAATGTAAGAAAAACCCTAGGAAACCCTAGAAAAAAGATGGTCTAAAAATCCCTAGTTCCACAATCACAAAGAAGCCTTAAGTGATGCCAGTAGAAAAAACACTTTTGGATCAACTAATGAATAGATTAAGTGAGATTGGCACCCGCTCATACCATGTTGATATTCATAAAAATAATGAGAGAATTAAATGGAACCAAGACAAGCCTGGATTTTGCAATAAAGAGAGGAAAAAACTAGCTCTAGGAAAACACAACACTTGAAGAGAAATAATCTAAGAGGAGTGCAACACTTGAAGAGAAACCAGAAAACATAAGAAATACCCTAAAGAGAGATTGAACCCAAAGAATAAGTGCATTAGAGAGAGAAACAAACCCAATCACAAGATAGTGTAACACTGATAGGTGCACTTAGTCAAATCACTTTATTAAAAAAAAAAAAGAATAAAATGATTACCAATTATAAATGAGAGTTAGGTATATACACAACACAACTCAAGGGGTAGGGTGATTTCCCCAATAGGGGTTATAAGACAACATGTACAAGGTCTTCCTTAGCCAAACATAGAAATATAATAATGACTACAATATAAGGTCGTTCATGGCCAAAAGTGAAGCTTACACCATTTTCAACATAGATATCTTAATGGGATAAGGTTTCAGATACAAGATGAGATAGCCTTGGTAAAGTTGTATTTAGCAGGTTGAGCATACTAGTAATTTTAATTCCGAGGAGAAATTATCTTTCGATGTAAGGGAAAAATAATGAGCAGAAGGGGAAACAACTTTATCTTTAGAGAGAAGGGAGTAGTGTTGTAAGCTCTTAGAAGGGAGTAGTAGAAATATAGGTTTTTTGGTTCTTTTTTGGGACAATATGCTTATTTAAATGTTAAATCAAGCATCTATAGATTATACACTAATTATATATAATCAAAGAGTTTTAATTTTTTTCAAAGGAAAAAGAACTACATGCTTATTCACCGACTTTAAAATCACCACCACCCTAAAGGGGAGTGAAAAATAAAATCCTATCAATTTTCCTATGTCTTAAACAAAATTTGGATGCTATCCAACTAGGAATCAAACAATTTAAATCAATTATATCAATATTTTCCACTAAGGAATCATTTCAACATAGTTTTTATATAATGTTCATCATTGTGTTTTAATTTTTCAAGATCTAATGGATTACTATTTCAATATATAATACATTCTATGCTCTTTAAAATCTCATCAATAGCATTTAGAGGTAGCAATATGTGGCCCTAATTGATTCTCACTCTAGCTCATAGCTAAAATTAAAAATAAAAAGAGAAAATGAGGAAAACTAGGGTAATATATTGGGGCTCACACACTTAGAAAATATGAAATAGGGTGCTTGACACAAAAAATCTAGCAAGCTTTACAAAAAAAAACTAAAGGCTAGATAAGGAGGAAGTCAAGGAAGTAGCATTTGTAGAGGCCCAAGAGGATGCAATATATAGGAGGTACATGGTCAAAAGTCTACTAAATCTAGTAAACATTTACTTTTTCATATCACACGAAGAGTTGAATTCCCCTACCAATTTTAGATGATGAATAGTATGGTGACACTTAGGTTTGATTATTTTTTTGTTTCACATATATCCAACACCTTTATTTGGTTCTATGCAATTTTCAATAACATAGTACTAGAAATATAGTTAGCATGTGTGTGGGGATTTTTGTTACCTTCTATATGGGTTTTTAGCCAAAGTATCAAAGGATGAATATAAGGATGATGCAACCCTTTCCAAGATATGTTGGTATAATATATTTGAGGATTTATGTTTGCAAGATCAATATCACTTAGGGATCCTATGATGTCATGTTTTAGTAATTTTTGGCTTTCTGCTCAAAACTTAATGGAAATGTGTACAACCTAGAGTCAATTCATTAAGTTCGTGCTAAATATTTTTATGTTAGGACTGCATTGAAAACTACAATTGTTTCTAGAAGACATGTCTCAACTCATTTAGCAACTAGTATCTTAGCTTTAAGCAATGCGATTTTGTAAATTGTGTACTAATATCAATATAAATATAACTTTTTATCTATACCATAAAAGGAGGGGAACCAAATGTAACTATCATATGATTCCACTCTCTTTGTCTATGAGAAATCAAGGAGACATGAGTTAGGGCGAGAGAAATATGTGGAGTGGGCATACTTAATTTATCAAGACATAGAACTTGGACAAGCATGTGACAAAGGTGGAACAAGATGAGAAGAATATAGTCAATGCAAAATGAGAATAAGTAAGGATTTCTATAGAAACAAAAAGTTGTTTTATCTTAGAAAAATCAACTTTCACATATTAAAATTGACATGTTCTTAACATGGAAAGTGAAAGGTCGTAGATAGAAAACAGACCCTTTAAAACATTTAAGATCTTACATAAGTACCCATTATCTAAGAGGAGACTATTGTTATTCCTAAATGGGACTTACAACTCTAGTTGGTTGTAGCAAATAAAAGGCATTAATGAGGGACAAATTGTCTAAAAGAAAACATGTACTACATGATAAAAAAGACAACACTTAATACCTACAAGTGTGACGATAATTATCCTAGCCAAAATGCTCATTATTTCTTCCCTACTTTTAGAGAAAATTTTCCCAATTTCAAGTATAGATGGAAACACTACTTCTAGAAATAGATTGAGGGTTGCATTTGGCTTAAGAATTCAATTGTGTCCCAAATATGTTGTCCAAACTCAAGTGATGCAATGAGTAGGATCTAGAGTTTTTTTTTAAGGATAATTTTTTTAAACCTGTGTTACAAAGAATACTATCAATTTTCCTACCTACTATAGAATGTCTCTTGGTGTAAGTGTTATTTTTGGACATGATATAATAAATACATTAGCGTTGTGAATAATAAACATCCAACAAAAAGTTAAAAAATGTTTTAAAGGCCTATTGTATTTAGTCACCTTTTTACCCTTGTTCCTCTTACTCTTAGTAGTTTACAATTAAGTATCCTACTATAATTTAGATGGTATCCCCATGCATGTGATTATACATGATATTATGTGTTGGAGGATGCATGTTTGGATAACAACGTAGAGAGTGAGGTAGAATGATGAACCACATTTTTAGGAAAACAAATGCACACGATAGGATTTGCAGAAATCCAACGCAAATGTGGACAAACCTAGCCTAGTTAGGGTTAAGGTTTTGGGATATATTGTAAGGGTTTATAACCCATTTTTTAAATATAAATAAGGGGTGTGAGGGATATTAGAGAATAATAAATCATTATCATAGGAATCTATTGATTCTTAGCAGTATCTTGTCTGTTTTCGAGTCTTTGTGAGTTTGAGTCTATTTTGAAAGATATAGAGCTCAAATGAGGTCGAAGTAGCTGAGGTTCAGGTCGCAAGCTATGGAGCTTGGTGCGATCCTAGTCCGCCTCACTACTCTTTACTATGATGTAATGCATGAAACACCTTTTGATGAATAATAAAATAAGAAAGGATTTCAAACTGATGGCTTTCAAACTATTGAGAAAGTGAAGAAAGGAAGCATCTGTAGCTGAAGTGATAGAAATAGTTTCATAGTGCGCAAAGGGCATAGTATTTAGCTGGGCACCATACATTTTGAATCAATTTCTAGTAGATTGTAGAGATGCACAGAATAATGGAACGAAATTCCATTATTCCTAGTTTCTAATTTTGATAGCATTGGTGGGTTGGAAGGAACCCAAGTTTTCAACTTTTCTAGACAGGAAGGGGAAATGTTATGCAACACGCTACGAAACTTTGTGGTAGGAAAAGGAACCTAAGAACCATCAATATAAAAGTGCGGTATTCTCCATATTCTTGGAGCATATGAAACAAAATACAACCAATGTATGTAGTATCCTATTTGAAGTGGTGCAAGGAAATGAAGGGATTTCAAATTTCAAATATTCAAGACATCATTTATGGATCCAGGCCATAAAGGACCCAAAGAAGAAGTGGATGGAAATGAGATACTTCACATCAAGAGAAGAGTTCAAATGGATTGTGAAAGGCTGGCCTACGCAGTGGAAGGTTTCAAAAACAAAAAATAAAGGAACCAAACCAAGGGAGCCAACAGAAGAAGGAACATCCAAAAAGACAAGCAGTCTAGTCGAAAATACTAGGAAGGCTGCAGAGTGCGACCAAGCTTCATGAAGCAGTGAAGCCAAAAACAATTCTAGAAAGAAAGAGACAGTATCAAGGACATAAGTCAAAGGATATGGCAAGAAGGATAGTTATCGTTTGTAGGAAGAAAAATATGGGGAAACAACAAAGATGAAAATTGAGGCACAGACCTCAACCCCAACTAAGAAGAGAATGGGAACACATGAGGAAGAAATCAAGAAAAAGATGAAGTATCAAAAAAATACTCCAACTATCACTATTACAAAGGATGATGCTGAGTTGGTAGTAGACAACATAGAATACAAAGGCAAGGATGTAGTACACGCAACAGAGGTGAAAAAGGAGGAGATCATGGGAAAATTAGTAGAAGTGCATTCCATCTTGCAAAGAATAGAAATAAATACAACGCATCACACGACAACACAATAGACAAAGAAAGAATAGGAAACATCAACGCATAAGGAGAAAGAAGAGATCGTGAATACATTAGTAGTGAGAAGTGACAGATTCACAGTCACACAAGACATGTTAGAGATGGATGAACATACAACACAAATACCAATAAAGGATATGGAGTTTGTTCTGGTGAAAATATCCACAAAGGATCTATTTGGACTACAAGCGAGTATAATGTAGGAAGTACAATCTAGAGCCAGGGTGGATTCCACCAACCTAGTGATCGACCATGAGGTGAAGGATATTATACAAGTGACATGTGAAAAAATCACACTGGAAAAGGAGGAAGAGAAGAAACGCGCATACAATTTAGAGAAGAATCCCACAGAGGTACAAATGAGTATACTCGACTACGCATAAGCACATGAAGTTCCAACATAAGAGAATATACAACAAATTGCGTAGACCATGGAGAGATACAATAAAGAGATAATGGATTTAATAGAGAAATTAACTTCGATCACACCTCCATAAGTGTGAGAGAAAAGAGAGAAAGAGGCTATTGCACACATAGATAGTATATTGCATGAGGTTAAAGAAGTGGTAGAACTATATAAAAGGACTGCACAGATTTGGACAAGCCTAGAAGAGGACAAAAAGATCTAGCATTTGGAGTAGAAGGAGGAAAAAATGAACATGGTGATTCAGGACTTGAAGAAAAGACAAAAAACTATGGACGTCTCCTTTGTAATGAAGCCAACGTAGGAATTGAAGAACTTTCAAGAAAAATTAAAGACTGTGTAGGAGAAAAAATAAGCAAGGCGGGCTCATTTGGATCCATTTCAGCAACAAATAAAAGGGATGATAGATGAGCTCCAAAATGAAAAAGGAATATGGGAGCACGTGCTCATAGAAAGAAGATAATTTTTTATAGATCACATAACAACGAAAGGTTTGGATACATTAGCAGGGAAGATCACAAAGGCCAAAGAGAAAGCGACAGCATTAGGAAAGAAGTTTCATGTGTTGGAGGTAGCGCTGCAAAGAGTGCAATGAGGCTAAGTGGCTTGGGACAAGCTACATGTTAGTGTTGGAGGCATGTTGGAGAAGGAATGCTTGGAGAAAAACACAACAAGTGAGGTATAACAGAACACCACATTTTGAGGAAAAGTAGCATGCACGACACAATTTGCGAAAATCTAGTACAAATGTTGACAAACCTAGCCTAGTTAGTGTTAGGGTTTTGGGATATATTTTAAGGGTTTCTAACCCATTTTTGTAATA
Source organism: Picea engelmannii (assembly GCA_009831015.1). Lineage (NCBI taxonomy): Eukaryota > Viridiplantae > Streptophyta > Pinopsida > Pinales > Pinaceae > Picea > Picea engelmannii. The sequence goes on from ML776646.1 coordinate 3,941,395, forward strand.
TAAATAAGGGGTATGAGGGAGATTAGAGAATAATAAATCATTATCATAGGCATCTATTGATCCATAGTAGTATATTTTCTATTTTGGAGTCTTTGTGAGTTGGAGTCTATTTTGAGAGTTGTAGAACTCGAATGAGGTCGAATTAGTTGAGGGTCAGGTCACAAGATGTGGATCTTGGTGCAGTCCTATTTCTCCTCACTACTCTTTACTATGATGTAATGCACGCAACTCCTTTTGATGAATAAGAAAAGACGCATAATATCTTTGTGGACGTAGCCCCAGGGGGGTGAACCACGATAAAACCATGTGTGCAATGTGTTTTAATGTGTTATTAATTCCACAGTTATCATTGAATGGTTATATAGATGAATGGATGATTTATATACAACACACACTAGACTAATATGAAAATAAATGAATGAATGGATCTAATTAATGTTATAATAGAATGTATGGTTAAGTATAAATAAGAAGAATTAAGAAAGAACATCCTCCAATCCCTTCCATGACTGCATATATAAGTGTCCTATAGTCTCCCTTAAACCATCTCGGGTGAGACTGCATTGTGCACTCCGTGCGTGGTGTAGCCTTCTGGTTTACTAGAATGGTGTATGGTGACAATGTTTTTTTGGAGAACTGAGGTAGAACCTGAATCATCTCATAAGTCCAACATCATGCAATATTGAAAAAAGATGAAATAAGTCTTTAATTTATATTGATATTGAGACATCGCTACAAATTGATACCTTCACAAAGAATGTTAACCAGTAAAACTTGAATAATAATAGAGTTACTAGAACAATACATGCTTACCTTTATCCACATTTGAGATAACTTCTTACAATGTCGAACATCAACACCAAACTTTGATAATAATCATATAATAATGCAATTGTATATTAATGTTGACATCATCATCATATAACTGTTTTGAGTATTAGCATATACCTATTGTATTAAACAAATGTAATTTTTTTGGAAACAATCAGAACATGATTCAATGACCATTATATAGGTTTACTAACAAGGGAGAATACCATAATTTATGGTATTTCTACTACTTCATAAATACATGCACATAAGACTAGTGATAATGTGGCCATTGTGTGGATACAATACATCATAAATCATGAGAAAGATATATACAAGATCAATGATACATGAAAATAAAATATATCATATTAAAGCACTAAACACATTATCAAACATAAAAAACTAATATCAATAAATATTGTTGGCCCTTTGGGTTGCATTTATTCTACTTGATATTCAAATATAATCTGTTATAAATAAGAACAAATTGTGTCCCTAAGATAGATGTACGATGAATCGGTTTATGGAGGTAGATAAGAGTAATTTTTAGAATGCACAATCACATTGAATTCTACATGAAATATAATGCATGGAATTAGTGTCCAAAACAACACCTTGTTTGTTGCCAAGTGCCTATATCTAAAAGACATTGGTATGAAAATGTTCATCATAAATATCCCAATGCCCATATCTCTGAAAATGAAAATTTGACCAATCAAGGTGTTCTGAATTAAGACATTCATTCACCAACACCCTCAATCCCTTTGGAAACAATTTTGAAAAATGCATTTGCAGGCATTTTAGATTTGGCATGAACTATGCAAAGGAATTAACCTCCTCATCTCCACTCAAAATTTCATGATAGATATAATTGGTAGGAACCACATCCCTGTGTTTGAAAATATATGGAGTTCTTAAAATGTTACTTTTCACAATAGTTATATTCTTACAACTAAGATAAAATTTATTTAATGTAGCACAATATATGTTATGACAATAACTAATACCAAGTCCTTAATTTTGTGGTAGGCCAATACAATATGAAATGATTATGCATCAATAACACTATGTCATGCCCAATTCTATTCTGATACTAAAGGTCAATGTTACCCATCAAAATGCCCATTGTCATTATTTCCAACAATAAATAAACTAGTTGAGGGTTGTTTGTATCATGTAGAAAATATGTTTGAAGATTATTGTAAGAACAAAAGTTTAAAGAATTCAACAATAGGCATATTTTCAATAGTATTGAGAATCATTTGCAATGGATAACTAGGGATATAATATGAGAGATGTTTCCACTTTCATGGTTGTTCAATATCATATTGAATAGTAGTAAGATAAGCCTCGTTCCAACCAATTTTTGTAGATGGGGTATCTATTCACCGTGATTTCTTGATTATTGGATTTGAGATTGAAAATGTTAACATCCATGCTCTTTTGAGAATGTATCTAGTTGCCTCAATCTCCTACTCCCTATTACTTTTATTATCATAATGAACATTTTCATTTAATATTCACTATGATAAGGTGAATGCATATTTCCTTGGCAATGGGGTGATGAGGTGGAGTGGAGGCACGAGGTGACTGGATCCTGGGAGTGGGGGAGACAATAGTTGGAGGGGAGAAGGTGATATATTGAGGTATGGGTTTCTAATCAGCGTGGGGGGTGGGATGTTGTGAGGGATGATAATGAGGTGGAACATAGATGGATGGGGTAGTGCAAGGAGGAGGTAAAGGGATGTGATGAGACAAAAAAACACATGGGTTGGAAGATAGTACATGTTGAGGAGAGTTGATAGGTTGGAAGTGTTGGGTAGTAATAAGGTTTTTCTATCGAAGTCCTTGATAGTTTTCATAGGAATGGGAAGAGAGTTGGCGATGGTTGCACCATTGATTAGTAGGGAATGGTTTTGGAGGAAGAGGTGGGTATATTAAGGGGAATGACATTGATAATGTACTTTGTGTTCTAGTGCTAGGGAAATAATGAAATCCATGTTTAGATTAGTACTATCTGGAGTAGATTTCCATGTTGTAATATGTTGATTAGAGGGTTGTCCATAAGTTCTACCATGTGATTCTTCCATGGTATGCATGTAAGATGAATCTTAGTGAGGCACATGAGCTGATATTCTATCATGGTAGGAAAATAATAGAAATATGCATGGAAACTTTGGGTCCAAGAATCGAAATGGCCATTATTCATATGACCATTGTATTATAGAAGGCAGATGTTGGGATCAAGCTAAAAAAGACAGGTGTTATTTTTACTGTGCAGCATATAACTAAGAATCTGAAGGAGATTTATTGTAGAGGTGTCTGGGGCTGTAGTAGTGCATTGAAAAGGAGCCATTGTGAAAAAAAATTATTTTCAAAGAATTGTTTCCAAATATGCTACAAGGAAAAGACCCTCTAGTGGAGGTTTTTGTGGACACCCTTATAAAAATAGCCCAAAAATCCATTTATAGCAGATGATACTAGTGAAGGTGAGCGGTAAGCGGTTTTAGCAAATGTTTTACGTTGATGCTTTTATAAGTACATAACGCATCAATGTGATTTATACAATAGGCACATTGGTTCCCTCAAAATTAGTGCACCGTAGTAGGCTTATTTCAAATAAAAAATATTATCCAATGCACTACGGAAATAATGACGCACTGGGGCACACAATTTCTCTAAACAATTGCAAATCGTTGCAGGTTTATTTTTAAATTTTTTATATAAAATGATGCACTGATTAAATAAGTGCACCATGATAGAGGGTTGATCCCAAACAATTCCACACCATGGATAGGTTTTCAAAAAAAATATAAATCGGTGCACTCAATAAATAAAGATGCATCGATGCAACTAATTATTTAGCGCATCGTACAAGTGTCAAATAATTTTTTTTTACTGACCATAATATTAATCATACAGAGACATAAAAAAAATAGAAGCAACAACAACAAAAGGTTTATTATAAAGTATAGGAATTTTAGTTGTAAATACTTGAGTCTAAAGTATAGACATTTAGGCTATAAAGACTTGAGTCTAAAGTATAGGAATTCAAGTTGTAAATAATTGAGTCTAAATTATGGTGATCATGCCGATGATCATAACCATGATCTCACTGACAATGATCACAGCCTTGATCTCACCGATGATCATAACCTTGATCTTTCCATCAATGATCATAACCTTGATCTCGATGATGATCATAACCTTGATCTCGCTATCAATGATCATAACCTTGATCTTGTTGTCAATGATCATAACCATCTCTCAAAATCCTAATCTACAATTATTTTCTATTTATAATATAGTTGGGAGTTCACCAAATCCTTGAGTCTACAACATACTCAGCCTAACAAAATTGTAATCTATATTACTGGCAATTTATAATCTATATTAATTGCTAATTCACAGTTGTTTGTGATTATGATGACTATACTATTATAATATAATATAAGATTAATATATTATTTTATGTGAAAATAAATACTTTGATAACTTTTAAAGCATAAATAAATATTGGTGTGTTACATCAATAACCACACCATAATAACATTCTTTAAAAATTCTCCAATGGAAAACATAACACTGGAAGCACCGGTGCGCTATTAGTAGAGAGCATCGTTATATGGCTAAATAAAAAAATTTATGCACCAATGTAGGATAGTGTCTAAAAATATATTCCAGTGCACTCCATTGTATCATGCACACCAGTGCACAACAATTCTCCAATATGGAGCACCATGTTAGGGTTAATTTCCAAATTTACGCGGCGCGCTATGTAAATTCGATTGTACTGGGGCGTCTATTATTATACCGCACCGTGTCATGCTTAAACAAAAAATTCTGCACCATTGTAGTTTTAAAAAAAATGTACGATGGTGTGCTATGTAGTAGCAAACACACCGGTGCGAATGCGTGCCCAAAAACATGCGCACCATGCTAGGGATATTTAAAAATATATATATAACCGATGTGCTCAGTAAATATGTACAAGTCATTGTGGTTGGTCATTAGGTGCACAAGATCAAGGTTTTATAAAAAACAGTTCGACGATAAAAACCGACTTTATCGTTTTCAATGCTATAGAGATCAAAAGAACCGATGCAACCTTTGCCCATCTGAAGTGTCTGTCGTTGGTGATTTCCTTGCTTGCCTTCCTTTCGTCTGTTGCTCGGTGCGTGAATTTCAAATTTTTCCAAAAGATGGGAAAATTTTGTTTTTTTGAGTACGTCACAACCATGCCTCCTCGACGAAAAAAATGTCCAGGTAATGTCCTTGTTTCTTCATAACTTAAGTTTTCATCGGATTACAATTTAAAATTGAGTGGAATTTTAAGTGTAAAAAAAAAACGTCCAGTGTATTCGAAGCACTTGGCTCGCACCACCTACGATGCAACTTGTAAATTTACAGAGCACATCACATACGTTATTACCTTTCTCGGTGGTGCATTGGTAAACATAAATGCACTGAAGCATCTATTTAAGGATGCACTGAAGAAAAGTGTATAACTGGTAGGGTGGTGTGTCAAAGTACATATAATACACCTAATCGTTAAATTACATGAAGCACCTCCCTTATTAGATACATTTTTACGCAACACGTTGGTAAACGTGCACACTAGGGAGTTCATGTTTACCAAATGCACCGCTGAGAAATATAACTTTGTATTTTGGTGCACCTCGTAATTTTTTTGGTGGCATCATACGCGGTGTGATAGTAACGAATAAAACACACCACAAAAACTTCCATACTTGGAAATCTGGGAAAGTTTATGCGACGGTGTGTTGAAATTTGTTACATGCATCGATGCATGTAGTGAACATATACACATCGCTCTTTTGCTAAGTTCTAAAAAATTGTTTACGTGCGTTAAGATTTTAATTTATTTTTGGGTTTAAGAGGTGCATAGGATAAATGTAATGCATCAATGCGGATGTGTTGTAGTGTAGTGCCCCGATGCGGTACTATTTTAAAACACACCACATAACATAGTAGAAAATATTTTGTTCGGTGCATTACTTTACACTGACACACCGTGGATGGTGCTCACAATATATATGCACCACCTACAATGCATGATTGTTTTTTGGGCACATTGGTAATGCAATTAACTTATTTTTTGAAGGAAATTATTTTTTCGTATTTATAAATAAATTTACCATTTAGTAGATTTTTGTTTTTATGTTTTATGTATGACTGAGGCTTATGTATTCATATTTTAATCATGGAGAGACGTGAGAAGAGATAAGCAACAACAACATGAACAAAGGGTGGACTTGTACAATGCTGTAAAAGAATGGGAGGCGAGGGAGAGAGAGAGGGATTTATACCCTCACCCTATTACTGCAGTGACTTGTGTTCGCTTGAGGAGTGTAGGCCTCCTTAAGTACTATGAGGAGGCTACATCCCTGAAGGGGCACTCTGAATTGTTGATTCACCTGATTCGACGATGGGATGTCTATCAACAAGCTTTCCAAGTGGGTCCTGATCAATGGTACCATCCCATTGAGGAGGATATTTATTTTATCATTGGGATATCCAAGAGAGGGGAGGATTTTCCCTAGTTCCTAGATTTCCCAATAGGTGTCACAGTAGAGAATCAGCTCATGTAATCTCAATGATATAATAAGGTTGATGTACATTCCCTAACTGATTTTAATGTGTCTGGTGGAAAACTGTATATTGCTTCTTTAGTGCAAAGGAGGTTAGGTGCCTCTCACTGTTAGAGACGACCATAACACATTTTACTAATGATGGGTAGTGAATTAGTTTACCTCTTTTCTATTATATTTATTTGTTGGTATAGAGGCCACAATGTATCAGATGGTCTGCCATTTTGTTGCGGTAGTTTTTGTATAGCCCTAGACAAATTTCGTGCTATGATACGTGAGAGGTCGAACTTCCATTTTTCCTCAGAGTTGTTTTTCTTATTTTTTGAGAGGTTTCTGGAGACGAGGCCTACTTTTTTCCATTATCCTACTAGGCCAAGGACTGAGGTGTGGATGCGTATGTGGGGGGAGATGATGCCCAAGAGGGGCTAGATGGAGTTTCTGACCAGGATTTCCACAAACGCATTGGGGATACTATCTAGTGAGGTAGATCATATGTTCATCATGGTGCCATGTTCTTACACAGTTTTGGATTGGAGAGGATGTCCAAACACCCTATTCATAGCGAATGATTCACAATATGATAGAGGTAATATTTGTGTTTTGTTTAAATTAATCTAGTTTCATTTTATCATCTTACTTAATTAGAAAAAAAAAAATTCTAACATGTTCTTTAACTTTTTTTTATTAAATTGTTTAATGAATTAATTGTGTAATTATTGTTTTGTACTATATATTTTGCATATATTGGCACTTTCATTGGGGACATGCCTCCTCCCCCAGTAGATGACTATGAGGAGATGATGCCTGAGGCCATGACGATTCAAGGTCCTCGGGTGCAAATACTCGACAACATGCACCATAGGCTCAATACCAGATTCAGGTTGGAGTTGGGAGACTGACTCTCTGCTCTTTGGATGGAGGTGGGAGTCTTCCCTACCTTGATGCAAGACATCAGGGCATAGCCTATGCTCTTGGAGATTTGGAGGGAGATTTTGTGTGATTTGATGCCTCTTATGCATCATATTATTGGAGTTTCTAGACTACTAGAAACGGGGAGGGCTCAAAATGATAGGAAAAACTATTCTTCCAATACGACACGTTCATATAGTACCCCATTGATTGATGAGAGTGGTCATGATCATCCTTCTCCACATCCTCTTCCTCCTCCTCCTCCACTTCACCCAGATCATGAAGATACAACACATATTCCTCCTCTTCCTCTTTCACCTCACCTAGATGAGCAAGAAAGACCTATTCATCATCCATCATATTTCACTACAGACTAGGCCTACACTACTGTTGTAGATATGCATATTATCCCACCGGCTAGACTAGATATGTTATAGTAGTTATTTGACTTGTCCATGATATATATATATATATATATATATATATATATGGTGTCTTTTTTTCTATTGATCATGTTGATAATGTACTTACTGTATATGTTGATGTTGATGTGTATATTGTTAGGTCATGTTAAATATGTTTGTTAAATGTGCTTGATAAATATGTATGTTATAACATTGTTCATTAGATGTGCATTTTTTCTGTCGATCACGATGATATACAAATTTCAATATGGTTGAAACTATAATTGTAAAATTGAAACCATAATTGCATAGATAGTTCATTATAAATATTCATTCTAACAAATGCACCTATAAAAAAGTGAAAAAATCACAGTGTCATGTGTCTAATAAGTCGACCAATAAAATATAAAATATAGATGTTACAGTTCAAAGGTGCATTTACATGTTACAAAATGTACACAAATAAATTATTACCAATTTGTTGCACCCAATCCCTATGTTTAGTGCATCCTCTTCAACACCCAGTTAACAACCAGATGCACTCTCTGACTTGGTCAGTAACCCAAATGTTGGGGCATATCATTGGCTTGTTTTCTTTTAAATGATCAGGATAAGACATGCTTCTACCATTCAACTGTCTAAATTCTTTCCTGTCACAGTCCCATTTCCTCCTCTTATGTTCGTACAATGCGACCCACATCTATGTTGCCTCTGAATTGTAAAGAATGAATTTATTGATGGAATCAATTTCTGAATTCACTGATACACACACACACACATATCCATGAAATCAAATCAAAATACTGTACACATCAGATCAAAATATACATTATGAAGTTTATTGCGAATAGTTATTCTGTAGAAATTTGACAAATGATAAGTCACTTACTCTTGATCAAGTGCCTTTTTCCATTTGTTTGCAGAAGCTCCCCTTCTCTTTTGTCTTATAACCATGGGGGGATATTTTTATTGATCACTACTATAGTCCAAATAGAATAGTTAGTGTTTTGGAGGGAATATTGGTTGATTGCATCCATGGCTATGCTGAGTCACATAATTCATACTTCATCCTTGAATTTTTCGGGCCATGTATCCTCTATATTCTTCGTGGATATTGAATCTGTTGGGATTCACATAACTACTGACTCACTTCTATGCGAGGCATGCCATCCATACAACATAGCTAATTATTTGCAACAAAAGATCCTTTGAATCCTTGGGATTATAGGCATGTGCTGCAATATCTTATGAGGAGGACCATGTGATTTGCCCTTTTTATTTGATTTATGATATCTATCATGCCCACATTTCAGACATATTTCTTTGTTTGGATATTCTCCTCTATATAGAATACAATCATTCAAACATGCATGATATGATATGTAATCAACACCCAATATATTCAACATTATCTTTTCCTCTTCACAGCTACCGGGCAAGAAATTATCACTCAGAAGAACCTTATCTTTGAATAACCTGCAATTAGTGGGAAATAAAAATGTACAATGTTATTTAACGTTCATAAAATTGATTGTTTTTAATGTTGATTGTGTGACAAGATTTCTCAAACTATAAGGGACTTAATGATGATCAGCTACCTCAATATTTCCAAGAAACATGCGTTTGACATGCCAAACTTTACTTTCAAGTTGTACAATAACATTTTTGTCCCCAGTTGGGTAGAATTTGACCGACTATATCCAAAGAGATGGGTTGTGGAAGCATATTTCATACTTTTGAATAAGCTATCAGTGATATGAGCATCATATCCTCACTCATCATTCTGTAATGCATCTAACAACATTGTCTCCATGACAGTTGTATCCCATAAATAATCACCCATAATAACCTCTATTTCATTGATTCCATTGCCAACTTTTGAAGAGATATTATTGTTGTAGTCATTCTTAATTGGTGAATTTGGATGTAGTGGGAATTGAATAGGTGGTTGATTCAACCATTCTTGTTATGCTTCCTCTCTGAGTTGTGGTCTTATAGCATCCTTCTCTCAATTTGACATTGTGGTCAGGTGCAACGGAAGATGATAGGTAGGTCACTCATCATCGCTAGAATCCTAATTTCAAAAATATTGAATATTAGTACATCGATGATATTAATAAGGAAAATGCAATTGGTTTTTTCAAATCACATTATACAAAATAGTTATTACTATCACTAACTTAGGATTGTGTCTGGAAGATGGCATGTTACTATTGGCAGTGTAAAGTGGTTTTCTAGTTTCATCTACCAACTGCTTGTGGTATGTTTCTTCTGATAATAGCTTCCGAATTTTTTGAATTGGTACAGAAATATTATTTGCATCTAAACTTGATTCTAAATCAGGATCCTACAAATTTGGATACATTTTTATTCAGATTGACATGGATAACAAAAATAAATTAAATTAGATAATCAAAATATAAATAAAATACTAACTTACTTGAGATGGAAAGGGAGAACTCCGCAATGGAATTTGAGAAATATGGAATAGGATGGAATTTGAAGAATTGGCCATTTGATATTGTAAGCTTCTCTTCCCACATTTGAGCAAAATTAACAGTAAATTATTTTTAAGAATAAGGCGACTTTAAGCACAAAATGTATGCTATGATGTACGACAAGTCATGTGGATGCATCATGAAAAATAATCTAAGATGAATATATTATTTTGTGTAAAAATAAAAATTTAGATAACTTTGACAACATAATGGTGTGTTACTATAACAAACATGGACCGATGCATCTATAACATTGTAAAGCACCGAGAATTTATATATGCATCACATTGGTCCCATGAATTCAAATAATAAAAAATATAATTATCCAATGTCGAAGCTCCAAAATTTTAGAACGCAACGGTGTGTAATACAAATATCAACACCAATGCGTTAAAGTAATAAACACACCAAAGTTTCGATTTCTTTTTTTTAAAAGCGTGACTTTGTTTTTTACAATAGAAAAATGAGCGGGAATTTAAAATCTAATTTCATAAATTCATATAAATAGTAAAAACCTATTCACTGTTTCATCATTTTACCAAAATTTTTAGTGGAAAGATTTGCAAGAGAGCCATACTAGAGAGCACTGTGGAGAAACAAAATACGTTAGAACTACAGGGTTTATTCATAAGATCAGAATTTGAAGGTAACTTATGGTGATTCATTTTAAAAAAAAATCATAAATTATTTCATGGGTATTAAGATATTCAGTATTTTATTATTTTTCCAAAATTTACAGGGTACAAATTTGCAAGAGAGGCATACAAGGGAGCACTATGGAGAAGCAGATCAATAATTTTGAAAGCATAGTCATTCAGAAGATCAGAATTTTAAGGGTATGGTAATTCATTCAAAACCCTTTTGAAGCAACAAAATTATTCAGAAAATATGAAATCAAAGGGTTTTGTGATTCAAAAAAAAAAAAAAAACATACTTACCTTAAACCCTTGCTTCTTCTTGTTTGTGTGACTGCAAAACTTCAATTTAGGGTTTAACTCCCTCTATCACTTCATAATTATATCTTTTCATTTTAGGTTTTTATATTTAATGGGTTTATTTTTTCATATAAAAGGTGTTTGACATGTGATGCATCGGATCCAAACCCTCTTGGCCCTGTCACATTAAAAAAAAAAATAGTTTCGAGTAATCGATGTGTCTTATGTAATATAACACAATGTTGCTCTTATATATACAAACACATTGATTATGCCGCAAATAATTAAAAAAAAATCGTTCATGTATGTGTAAATTTTTTTGTTTATGGAACTTTTTTATTTTTATTTTTTCCAATTGGAGTGGTGTTGTTAACGATACTTATTGCACCGTTGTAATTTTATTTTTTTTATCGGTGCATTTTTAACATTAAACACATCAGTGTTGTTAATGATATATCACGCATCACTCTAATTTATTGTTCTTTTAAATCTTTTTTATAGCGGTGCGTTTGATAACATGTAACACACCAGTGCTTTAATCTTTTTTTTTAAGTAAAAAAGGTGTTACCTGCTATATTATATTGACAAAAAATACAGAGAGATATAGCGTTACTATGGCCACCAAATGTGTTTCCATTTTACCGAAAACCAGCACAGTTTGGGGCAAGTATGTTGTTTCTAAGAGAAGAAGCCAAAATATTGTTTCACCATCTATCCTACCCGAAGGAAACCAAGACAGATGGAAATATATCGTCTTGACATTGAACAACAAGATTGAAAACTAGACTAAAATAGACAAACTCAAATACCCGATGACATGTTGCCCTTGTCCTCCTGCCACACTACTTTGGCCTGAATGACAAAGGATTCAGTGCACGTTGGACATTTGCGATTCGTTGGGGCCTTGGAATAAGCATCCAGGAGAAAATCCAAGATCTTTCCCATGAGGTGGGCTCGGTGATCTTGATCTTCCATTTGTACTCGAAGTTCAAACACTAGATCCAGGTGTGTCATGAAGAGGAGTGGTGCATGCATTCTGTTTGTTCCTGCCTCGCCTAGGGTGCCCGTTTCCACTTCTGCACTGGCCTCGTCCTTGTCCCTGGCTGCAATGTCTGTGTGGTGCATCATTACCACACAGGTTCTCTGCGAGACCTCGTCCATGTATGTCACTTCCTTGACGTAGCACGTTGGGATATCCTCACAGAGCCTACCCCTTGTCTTGTCTCTTGCTTGAGGCTCTAGGGCAGTCGGGGTGTCTTCCAGGCATGGTATTTCCTCTATGTAGCAGGTTGGGAAGTCCTCTTCAAGATTTCCCCTCAAGCTGCTTCCATCTTGAGTATCAGGCTCAATTGGAGGATTTTCTTCTCGCTTGATGTCCGTGGGCTAACAATTATCCAGATCTGGTGGGGTCTGAGCTCTTTTCTCTGTCGCAGACTCAATTACTGCAGCATGGGGTGCGAGACCGATGACCCTCACTCTATGCTGAAGAATAGTGTTTGCTAGCGATAGTGCTCATTTCATATGCTACCTCTTCTATCTGTGAGCAACGTGGGTGTGCTAAGCTGATCCACGTCGAGGATTGCCTCGCTCCCTAGGCATAGTGGAGGAGGCTTGAGAATAAGACTCACCCGGAGTTAACAGGACACAACGAATGACACACAAGAGCTTACAAACGGCGTGGAGTTTTAGAGAAGGAATGATCTGGCTACGTCCAGACCTCTTTTCTTTCATCTTTGTGTGGGAGAACTACACTAGGCCTCTCTTTAACTTGGCCATACTTAATGCCTACATTGTCAACTCTTTTGCACGAGGGAAAGGTCTGTCATCAGGAGGTCGGCTGTAATGGCCTGCTCCCATCGTTAATGCAAATAGATGGGGAGTGGCCTACAACATTTAAACCTTGTCTTAATGCTATTCCTGGTGGTAGTATGGTGCGACATGTCACCCCATCTGGGGACTAGTTCTTTAATATTAATACAACGCATCGGGATATTTTTTTAGTGAAAATTATGTGATTTACTTATAAAATATATTTAATATCTTCTGTATTGAATGACACATGTTGTATATTGATAAAAAAATGTATGAGAATAGTTCAAATAACAAAAATTCTGATGGATACAAAGATAGCACATCCAGAAAGGAAAAAAAAGAAAGTTCTTTGTAAATTCTATACAAAATTAATATGTTAAAAAGGAAAGTTCTTTGTAAATTTTATTAATAATATGATTGAATTATATGTAAGTTTAATTAATATGTATTGGTTAGTGTGTGTCCCGCAGAGCCATAAAATGAGGAAGCTCGATAATATTCTTTGTGATCTAAGTGCAAAAGAGCGTAAAATCTTGATGGAAAAATTACAAAAGGATGAACTAGGTGAATGAAAAAATTATATTCAATATGAGTTTGTTTTTGAATTTTCATTAATTGTTTACTTAAAAATATTAGATAACATGTTCAAAACAATCTATTAATTCACATATGTTTAATGTTCTACAACTAGGACCAACAAAGAAGGAACATAATGACGTCCTAAGAAAATAAAATTATAGAAGATGTAAATGATGATGAATTGGTCCTTAGCTCATCTAGAGTGGTGCTAGAAGTCAATGAAAGGGGGGAAAATGTTTACAAAACTATGAGAGATATAGTGGAACAAACGTATAGATGTACTTTCCACTTACAATACATAAATCAATCCAATGATCAAAGAACCAGGTTATATCTAAAATACAGGAAGCGTTTCCAGACCAATGGTCAATGAGGCCTATCAAACTTGCAATAGAAAAAACATACAACAACAAACATAATCATTCAAAAATTAATATTCCTAAAACTTATTTTCTAGAATATGTATATGTTACTACAAATCATTTCTAGTTTATTAATATCAATCTTGTTATATTTAATTTTCATATATCAATATTTAATTGTCATGTTACTTTTTTTAGGAAGATTATGAAAATCCCAAAGGATCAATGAGCTGATATCTGAAATATGCCAGTAGGAATGTCGAAAAAAGTGTACAAGGAGATGGTAAAAGAAATGGACATAATTGCATCACGGGAGGAGTCATCTAAAAAACAATGTGCTTCAAATGTACAAAATCATTGAATTTTTCTATTAGGTACATATAAATAAATAATTTAGCATTAATTATTAATTTTCAAGTATTTTCTTGTAGAAAAGAAAACAAAATGGAACTCATTCAATGCATAAAACAGGACGACAAAGAATAAAAGGCCCGATAGAAAAGTTTGTGAGTAATTGTTATTTCCTTATAACATTAAATTAAGATTTCATTTTTGTGTATTTTAAGTTGTTTTACAACAACCACCCTTGAATGTCTTCAAATAGGTGCTAACATACAAAGAAGAGCCATCACAAGAATTGATTGACATTGGGCTAAGTAAGGGTTGTGAGTATATGTTGGCATATAAAAAATTAACTATGGAATTTGTAAGTATCTATTTTTTTTTAGTTCTCTCGTTTTATAATTAATGGAACAAAAAAAATATTTTGTATTAAATCTATAATTTATTATGGGGTATATTAAAACTGCAGGAAACAAAGTATGGAAATGTGCTAATAGAAGAGTTGTTGATAGAAGGCATGATATTTGGTTTTGAAAAAATGTGTATCATTAAGGACTCGATTCTTTCTATGGTATGTCGCTTTTCAATTTACATTCATGTATATTATTTATTTCAATTTTCATTATTCTCACCAATGAAAATACACTCATTACACTTTATTTTTATTTTTGTAGATGGAATCATTTGAAGAAGAGGAAAGCAATCGAGCCAATCAACAAAACACTTGACCAAATAAACCAAGTCATGGAAGTATCTCATGCACATATCACAATAGTTCCAACGAAGAATGATGATCAATATATTTGGATATCAATGCAAGTTGTTTTTTTTTTTTGAAATAATTTCCTGTGAAAATCAGACATTTTGTTTAATGTAATGGACATAGTACTGTCCCAATTGAAATACAAGGGGTTACCAATAAGGGTCCCATTTTGTATGACAAATATCCTCTTATTCATATATAATAAAATATATTTGTCTTATTCTTTTGTGTTGTCGAATGTTCCTGTGAAATGTTATATCGCTGAATAAATATATGGATGATTAAATATTATAACGAAGAGATGTGAACACTGATGATATAACAAGATAATCCAAAAATCATATCCAAATGCACTAATCGAAATTTAATTTATATGAATACTATTATAAGATATATGTCAATTTTTTGATAAAAAATGGAATTAAAATATAACAAAAATTGTGCATTGTCATAGGTCAATGCTTCTGAAAAGAGAAAATGACAACTAGTGCATTCAATGATAATAAAAAAATGGTGCCTTTAATTATAACACGCAATGACGCTGACATAAATTGAAAAAGAACCCATATTAATAATATTTTAACCAAAAATTATAAAAATAATACGGCTTATCGGTACGTTCTATTTATAAGCACACTATTTATAAGCGTTCTATGTATCAGTGCGTTCTATTTATAAGTCTGCATCAGGGCTTTCTCAACATCATGCACTGGTCCTGTTTTTTTTAATGCACCGGTGCATGTTATGATTTATTTTCACAATGCTTTATTCCTATTAAGGTACCAATGTGTTTATGTTTATAAGAGAATTGGTGCCCGGTAGTTCTTGGACAACCCCAATGCTTTGGTTGACATGTGAGCACCGAGGCTTTAAGTTCAAGAACACATTAACGCTTGGTATCATAGATTCGACTAATGCATCCTTTTTATTAAAGAAAAGGGATGTAGTTTGTATAAACTCACCGGGGCTCCAATATTTTAGGACTCGATTGGTGCCTATTGTGCAATGTAGGCATTGGTGCGTTAATATTTTAAGCACACCGATGTGTATGGTCTGTGAAGTGCATTGGATGGAAAAGCATCCGCTACAACCTATTCCCACCCAGATATTTTTAGTTATAATTAAGTTCCATTATAATATTTTCAAAACCATCCGCTACCAAAAATAGATGTTTTTGCGGAGGTCTTTTTGACAATGTTTGTCAATTTTTTAACACTAAAAGTCTCTTCTATAACCTCTGCTAGAGGGTATTTTCTTTGTAGTAACAATGTATCCTATTTCTTTAAACTTAGGGTTGTTTTTGGAGCCAATGTTTATAGAGGCAATCGCTCCATCTTTATACTTGGGATATTCATTACCTTGACTTGAAGCCCTCACGGAATTATTTGCATAAAATAATTGCAATTAGAAATGAAATAACAAATCAAATACCTGGATATTCGATGGTTGTCCTCGTATGATATTCGTTTAATGTTGGTTGTCCTATTTATATAAAATTACTGTTGTTTTTTGAACCAATCTTTATGAGGTAATCTCTCCAACTTTATACTTGGGATATTCATTGCCCTGAATTGAAGTCCCCAAGGAATAATTTGCACAAAAAAATTGCAATTAGAAATGAAACAACAAATCAAACACTTGGATATTCTATGGTTGTCCTTGTATGATATTTTTTAATGCTACTCCAAGAGATCTCCTCCAATAGTTTTTCTAATAATTTAACCAACACTTAAAGAATCAACAAAATAATAAAATAAATTAACAAACAATTATATGAATAAATAATAATTAAAAAGAATTGAGATCATGAATACTTTAATGGTATCCTCTTGTTTTCTAGAATAATTTATTGTAGTAATCTAATATTGGATAAAACCTCCCTCGATTTTACGGAATAAAAATGAAGTCAGCATTGGCTTTGTTGTTGCTCTGTTGGATCGAGGGAGGTTTTCTCCAAGATGATCCAAATCCTAATTTATTGTCTAATGAACATGGAAAACCAAGTGAAGGTGGAAGCACTTATGGCCACTCCCCCCACCTCACATCACCCTCAATTCCCTAGTACGAAATCTATCTACTAGAAAATAGTTGAAAGCAACACATTAAGATTCATGCATAGACACTAGCAAAACAACAAATTCATAAAGAAACATATGTGGTTTTGTGCGTAAAAAACAATATAGCAATCATTCATTAACATATACCATTCATTCATTAATCATAGACACAAAATACATCATCTCAATAAATTTTATCATCAAAAATATGTTTTCACAATATGGTACATGATGTTTCTAATTATATAACTAGTACAATCATTTCTTTTTCGATTTCTTTCTATTTGAAATGAATTCAAAATGGAGGTAATCAATTCCTTCTTCCCCTTCAGTTATTTTGGCCTCTGTATGTTTTATTGATGACTTGGTCATGTACTCACAATGTTGAGGCTGCTACAGAGGGGGTGCAGATCATCAACTGCAATAAGCAAAAAATGTTAAATGGATATTATTATTATTATTATTGCAAGTATTTAACTAATAAAATAGCATTAGAGTGTTATTTACCTTCTTGAGTAACGAAGGTAAGCGGAGTAGTTTTGGATGTGACCATATGTTCCTCTTTTTTCTAGCCTCATCATCTAGATGCTTTGGAGTTGAAACATGAAAGGTTATAATTAATACACCATTTGAAATTAAATATTTTTAATTGTAATCCATACTGCATTTTTATCGCACATGAAATACCTCTAGTACCGAGCTGCACACCACCTTCATTGGGTGGCACTCTACCATCACTAGAATGTGTTCCACTAGTAGAGAAACTTGTTTCTTCGTTTGTTGCCTGGTTTAAAAAAAAACAAACACATTACTTTATGGCTGAAAATAATAATCAATAGACTGCACAAGTAATAAATTATAAATAATCTTCATTGATTGTTTTTATCTATGTTGGTTTTAGTGTTGGAAGGTTGTGTTTATCCCAATATTTTTATGTGTTCAACCATGTCTTGAAATCTATGCTTGAAAGAAAGGTTGGGGTCTTCCTCTGTTGGAGCTTGTTTGAAATCCAATCCCTACAAATTTGCATAAGAACATGAATTTTGCTTCTTTTGTGCAATTAAATTAAAATTGTTAAAAATATATTATTTGGATGAATTTTTTTTTCATAAACTTACAATTTGTACGACCAATTTCGAGTAACCACTTGGGCCAAGTTTTTTCTACCATGTTTTTCTATTCTAGCCTTGGTGAATTTCGATGTGTCTGAGAGCTTGTATTGAAAAGTTTCAAATAAGTAATTAGATGTCGCAATGATGATAAAGAATCATAATTACATTATTAGAAGTTTTTCATACCTTCCTCAACTGGGTGGTGTCTTTCCTTCTTTTCAAAGCATCTTTCCCTTTGCATCTTCCTGTAGGGACTTTCACTCCCTCTCAGGAATCTTTGGAGGATTCTCATACTTAGGGTTCTTTTTTAGATGAACCCTATATTGGTCCCAATGATATTTTAAATATGCATCTGCTTTTGAGGAGACTCCAGATTTGTTGAAGGAGCCTTCACCGAACATGCCAACCAACTTGTTAATGAGTTCATATTTTAACTTGGAACTTTGGGAATTCCACCTTCTGTGTATGGTGCACCCAAAGATATCCAAGATCAGGTCATTCATGCATTTATAAAATGTATCTTTTCTTGCAAAATGATATTATCATTAGTTTAAAATAATATCACATTGTATCTAAATTTTAATTAGATTGTACATAATAAGTAAATCACATATTAAATACCTAGAATATTTTCTATTTTCATAGGGACGAACTCTTTGTTTACCAAAAAGGTAACTGATAGTGTTCCCATGCTAGTGACATGAGAACATCTAGGAAATCATGATTCAAAATGTACAAAGCCATGTTCTGCATCCACATAATCCCATACACATTTTGGCATGTGCTGGTCAGGGACGGATGTAGTTCGAATATTGACACTAGGGGGATGTACCAATCTCAGTGACTGGCGTAGTACTAACATCAACATCGACCCTGGGGGGTGTACTCGTATGATTTTGTACCATCGTAGAAACAATGTTGATACCAACGTCGACCTCTATAGGTGTTGTGGTTAAATTCCCCTTGCGGACAAGTGAAATCCCCTTTTGGATCAAGACCCCTTCTTTGATCCAAATATAGAAGAAAAGAAATGGACATTAACTTCCCTTTAGACTTACTTAAACAATCAGAGTAAGAGGAAAGAGATGGAATACATACCTTTATACAATGGGTGTCCTCACTTATACAACCTTTGAATTTTTTGAACAATATCCTAGGCATAAGATAGGACCTGCAATGAACAAAGATGAATCTCCTTTGTTCTACTCTATATCGTTAGGTGAAAACAAATCTATCTATGATGAATTTGAAACAATAAACATACATGTGATAAATAACACACCATATGAAGGGAACAAGCCAAGTTTATCTATTAAAGGAAAGAAATGATGAAGAACTTACAATCATTATTGTGACATTGCAACAATTCCTCCCCCAATCTCTCCTATCTAGCCCCTTGATTTTCAAACTACCATAAGTATGATGCTCTTCAATTATTCACCCCTTTTACCTTGGAATGCACACATTATATAGGAGTTTGGAGGCTTAACCATCATGAGGTATTTTAGGAAATGATTGAGTATTTTTTTCCATAAGTTGAGATTGTGTTTACTTAATATGGAGCCATGAGATATGACTCGAATATTTGACCTTATCCTCTCATAACTGACCCTTAGAATAAGATGGATTAGTTTCAACTTCCTCTAACCACTTCAACACTCCCCCAACAATGAGAACAAAGCATTGACAACACTCCCTATACATGGTCAGGGGAGTGTTGACACTAGTTCAACACTCCCTATACATGAGTAGGAGAGCGTTGACCTTAAAAAATGATCAAAATATCAAGGTTTCTCCTCCAAAATGAATAAGGATTATGAAAAATGTTCTTCCATGGTGTCAAAGTTTGTGACACTTAATAAAGTGCATGCAAAACTTAGTAAGTTGCATACAACACTTATGACACTTAAGTGTGACATTTGGTGATGTGGCATTTAGGTGTGTAATAGTAGGCACTACCGAGGATAAAAATCTTACAAAATCTCCTGTAAAAAATGATATTTTTTTAGAAAGGACTTGTAAGAGTATAAAAATTAAAATACAAAACAAATAAATGGGATAATTAAAGATCTTGCTTACCCCATAACGATGATTTTTTTCCATCAAGGCTTTAATTCTTTCCTTTATCTCTTATGTCTTCCACTGAATCTGAATCAAAGAAGCTAGTTTGATATTTGATTTTCTTACAAGCTTCCTTATTGTTTGGACTGGGTTGGTGGAGGAATCAATTTCTTAATTAGTAAGCTCTTCATCTGCAGGATCTACATGTTGGCAGGGCTTGTAGTTTGCACAGGGCAGTTTACACAGTAGGGTAGTTTGCACAGTTTGCATAGGGCAGTTTACACAGTAGGGAAGTTTGCACAGTTTGAATAGGGCTTGGTTTTGTCATTAATGTCAAACTTTAAAATTCTAAAGGGGGAGTTTGTTGTTCAGTTTGCATAGGCATCGTGGATCATTTTTTACAGGCGGCAGAAAATCGCGAAATGCAAAACCACAACTTAATCTCCATTTTGGAGTTTTGGATACTGGGAGTTGGAGGTGTCAAGGACACTCACGACAAGAACGATGAAATCACGAAATGAGAAACCACGAATTAATTTCCATTTTTGAGTTTCAGATACCGATATTTGGAGGTGTCAAGGACACTCATGACAAGAATGATGAAATCGCGAAATGGGAAAGATTAGAGCATGTCAAACACTCCATTTCGGAGTTTCGCAGACTGGGAAATCAAAGATCAAAGGAACTTTAAGCTTTGAAGTGGCAAACCTCGAAATCCCGAAACAGACACATCAAAAAACCATGTCAGCAAACCACGTCATCTAAGGACATGTGGCACAATCAGGCAATGACAAGTGTCAAGTTGATTCAACATTTTAGGCAAATGTAAGTCACGAATCAGAGTGACACGTGGAAGCTATTTGGCACATGTCAATCCACGTGTGATGTCAGCAGGTTTACGTCACATCGGAACTTTCTATTTCAAGGATTTACATAGCAAGAAAAAACTCCACCATCACGAAGTCTTGAACTCTGAAATGTCGAAAGGGAATATTGTGAGTCTCGAAAACCTGAAAGGAAAAACTTTGAAATCCCATCAAACTTCCATCTCAGTGGGTTATGTGAACCGTCGGATCACTTTGGAGATTTTTTGATCATGAATTTTATAATGTTGGAGTCACGATGACTCAAAGGGAAAAACACCAAAATCTTGTCAGTCATTCGATTAAGAAAAGAAGGGATCAGATTATGAAGTTTTATGGACCATTGATCTGGCTCCATTTTAGGGATTGCGACTTGAAGTGTCGAGACTCCTCACCACAAGAATGTCGAAATGTCGAAATACCAAAATGCGAAATGGAGAAATCAACACGAGACCCTGTGCTTGTAATCTAATGGTGTTGGACACTTGGAAATCTGATCGAAAGGCTAATATTGCTCTTCACGATTAATTGTTCAGTTATGATTCAGTTAGCAGAACCAAATCATGGTTCTTGGACGGTTGGCGTTTCAGTTGCTGAAGCATTGTTCTAGGGATTTGAGGGGTGACCGAAGGGGTTGTAGAAGATAAAAAGAAACACACAATGACTATGTGGTGTTGGTGCATATGGAATTAATGGTACAACCGTAGCTCTAAGGTAAAATTCATTTATGTAAATGAATATAAAACTGAAATAAAATCATACAGGGATAGTGAGAAGAAATGATGAAGATATAGAAGAGATCAAGGGGAGAAGAATGGATTTTGATATGATTATATAAACAGAGAGAACTTGAATGATGAATCCTTTTCCAAAGAAGATAAAGAGTTGGTTTGCAGGTTCTTAGTGACAGAGAAGGATTCCAGGGTGGTAGGGAGGAGCAAGGGGAGACTGTAAAAGTCTCTTGTACAAGTTGGTGCTTGTACATTTGGGAGTTGTAGCTTCCATTCAGTAGGTGTTGAAGAAACAGAGGTAGCAACCTCATCTGGGTTGTAGCTTAGAGAAAATAAGAATGTAAAGAGGAGTTGGAGCTTTCCTTCCATTCATAAGAAGAAGAGGATTTTCCCTTTTTGGGTTTCCTCATGAAAAATCATTATGTCACTGTTTCATTTATGTGATTGTATATTTATTGGTTAAATGTATTACTGCAAGTTAAATGTTAAAGGCATGATTTATTGATTAATAAGTAATCTTCTTATAAAATGAAAGAAATTTTATACAACTGATTCACCCCCCCCTTCTTAGTTGACTTATCCTGTACAACAATTGGTATCAGATCAGGTTACTTCAAGATATCAGTTTAACCACTGGAATTTTTTGATCATTCATAATGGATAAGAAGTCAGAATTTACAAAACAAGGATTGCCATTGTTTGATCGTCATAATTATGCTTTTTGGAGTATCAGGATAAAGTTGTTTTTACAAACTCAAGGAGTAGATATCTGGCAGGCTGTACTAAATGAATGTAAAGTCCCAACAACCATTCCAATAGATTCTACAGGTAAGAGACTCTATGAGAGTAATTCCAAAGCTATGTATGCAATACTAGGAGGTCTAGCAGGGTCATAATTTGTTAAATTTATGCATTGTGCATCAACAAAATAAATATGGGATAAATTGAAAAATGTGTATGAAGGAGACACTAAGGTAAAGAGTGCTAAGCTACAATCATATAGAAGTCAATTTGAAAGCACGAAAATGGAAGAATATGAAGATATATCTACCTACTTTCTTCATATTGATGAAGTTGTTAATACCATGAGAGGTCTAGGAGAAACAATTAATAATAATAATATTGTGCAAAAGGTACTTAGATCACTTCCTGCAAGATTTGATTCAAAAATATCTGCATTAGAAGAAATAATAGATCTCGATACTTTAGAAATGGATGAATTACATGGAATACTAACATCATATGAGATGAGAACCTCTTGTGAGAATTCTTTCAGGAAATAAGTAGCTTTCAAGGTAGCAAAGAAAGATAAGAAAAAGGTTGAAGCAGAAATCAACAGTCATGAGGAGTCAGAAGGTGATGTGGAAGAAGCAAATTTTGTTAAAAATCTGAAAAGAGGTACTGGCAAGTATAAAGGTAAGATTCCTCTGAAATGCTCTGGTTGTGGTAGAATAGGAAATTTTGCATCTAAGTTTCCTTAAAATAAGCATACTGATAATGAAGAAGACAGTGATAGAAAACCTAAGGAATTCAAGAATAGACATAAGAAGTTTTTTCAAAGAAAAACTTACAAAAATAAAAGCCTATGTATAAAATATGACAGTGATATTTCAGAATCTGGTGAGAGTGATGATAGTTTAGATGTACAACTTTTTATGGCTGTGGAAAAACAAAATGATCAGTCTGGTGAAGAAGAAGAAGGTGAAGTTGATCTAGAAGCTGAACTGGTAAGTGCTTTAAGTGAATTAAGAAAAGTGAGAAGGGAATGCAAACATTTTAAAAGAGAAATTGAGAATCTAGAATTT
>ML776646.1:3977244-4001310 GCA_009831015.1 Picea engelmannii
AGTTATCTTTTAATTTGCATCTCACAAATTAATTTGACTAAGACCCATATTCGGCAATTTCTCCCCCTTAGGGCCTAGGGAAGAGAAACACTTGCCTTGGTACATAATTTAACATAGAGTAGGTGGGCCTTGAGGGAAGCGCTCGATGAGCCCCTCAAGTAAAAGAGATTTTCGGATCTCATTTTGAGAGTTAGACGAGTTAGAGAGTAGAGAAGAGAGGAGCCAGAGAGAGCTCGAGAACACCTTTGTAAATACAGGCATTTTCCATATTTAATAAAAAGAGCAGTTTTTCCTGCACATGTTCTGTTTCATATGGATGTCTGTGTGTCTTCTCTATGTGTGTTGTGAATGTATGGTTTTTGATGCATTCTGCAGGAGTGTGTTTGATTTCAGAGTGGAAGATCTTTGAGGCTTCATGCCAGGAGGGTGTGACAGAACGCTGCGGGTTCTGAGAGTCGTGCACAGAGGTTGCACTTCTGAACTCTGCGGAGTCAGACAAAGATGTGTTGTGGCACAGAAGCTGAAATCAAAAACCCAAGGAGGAAGACCTCAAGGTTGTTGAATACCTTGGAGGCAAGGCTGTGTGAGAGGAGACACAGTTGCAGACAGAATCTCTAAGGAGTTATGTGAAGCTCTGCCAGGTGGGCATTGAGCCAGTGCAAGGAGTGCACAGAGGAAGGACTTCTGTTGAGAAGTTCAGGAAGAAGAAAACAGAATCACTGAGGATTCTGAGAGCTCTGCCAAGAGGGCATCGAGTAGGTGCATAGGTGCACAGGAGAAGAAGATAGAATTGTCGAGTGTTCTGTGAAAGAGAGGGAACTCTGCCAGGAGGGCATCAAGTCAGTGTGCAGGAAAGCACAAAAGAGGAA
This sequence comes from Picea engelmannii, assembly GCA_009831015.1. Classification (NCBI taxonomy): domain Eukaryota; kingdom Viridiplantae; phylum Streptophyta; class Pinopsida; order Pinales; family Pinaceae; genus Picea; species Picea engelmannii. Next base: position 3,978,114 of record ML776646.1, read on the forward strand.
AGAACTCTTTGAGTTCTGTGAGCTGAAGGAAGAGTCCACTAAAGGATCTTCACTGGGTTGTTGAACACCCAGAAGGACTCAGTAATAGGTCGCTTGAGGTATAAGGATAGCCAGGGGAGCATCCATATTCTCCATCTGCAGGAGAAGAGAAGAAGAAACTCAAAATCCCTCAAGGGGTCTAAGTGTTTGAGGAGCTCAGGAGAGACAACGTGGTGTATGCGCAAAGACTCTACAGGAGGTAGAGATCGAATCTTCAGAGATCTGAAGAACAATCTCAGGAGGAGTTAGCATTGTATACGCGCAGCGAGGCTCAAGGTAAAAGGAGCTCACAGAGATAAAAGAAGCAAAGTTCGAGGCCTTTGGAATCTTGGAAATTCTCCCGAGGCAGAAAGAAAGCGCAGGAAGCTCTGGAGGAGCAGCTACAGCCGTTAGATCGGTAGGAGAAGAAATATGGATCGTTGATTTCTACATCCAGGAGGAGCTCTGGAGGAAGCACATAGAGGGGGAGATTGAAAGCGTTGGATCTCACTCAGAAATCCCATCAGCCGTTGGATCGGGTGAAGGCGCGCAGAGGTTAAGCCTCTGGAGGAGCGTAGGGAAGGAAGATAGATCTGAGCTGTTATATCTGGTTCAGGATCACTGATAGCCATCGGATCTGAAAAATTTGTGAGGGAGTTAAGTCCTCGTGAACAGGAGGAGAAATCCTGACAAGAGGAGAGACATTGGGATATCGACACTCGGAGAATCAGAGTTCTCAAGGTCGTGAGAATCGGGACATCCAAAGTCTCGAAACACCAAAGCAATCTGGACCGTCTGTTGGTGGAGACACATGGCGGAGATCGAGCGCCCATTGGTACTGAGGCACATTAGGAAATCGACATTCCCGTGGACAAGAGATCGGAGAAATCTAGGTTGAAAACCCCGTCATAATCTGAGTCGTCCGTTGGGGAGACAGGTGTCATAAATCTGAAGAGAGTCGGGATATCAGCATCGGGAAATTGGAGTTCCTAAGGACGAAGGATTTGAGACATCCTAAGTCTTGAAATCCCAAAGGAATCGGGATCGTCCATCTGGAGGGACGTGTGGTAGCGATCAGCGCCATCGGGAAAAGTCCCGACAGGAAGTGTTGATCGGGGTTTGAGTCATCGGGATATCGGGGATCTCGTAGACAAAGTGTTTGTGCACTTTGGAATTGTGAAACGTGATACCCCAATGAGTGGGAGCTAGTTTTCAGCAAACCAAAGAAGGAGGACAGTGTCTTCATGAGGGGCCAGCTGTCAGCAAACCAGAGAGTCGGGATTTGGATGATCGGGAATCTCGTAGGCATATGCTTTTAGGCATTTGAAACCCCGTAACCCCGATGGGGATAAGGTTGTGGTCATGGGAATAGTGGTCGCATTGGCCAGGACTTAGCTTGGAGGGCTAAAGTGCGTCGGGAATCGGAGGATCGCGGATCCAAGGGACGATTGCATTTTGACATCGAAAACCCCGAAACCCCGACAGAAGTATATGGCTTCGGTCATATAGGAGAAGGTCACGTGGAGGATATAAGGCTGCGGCCTTATGGAGAATGGTCGTATGGACCAAAGGGCATAGCCAGAGGGGCTTAGGCCGGAGAGGAGCTCATCGGAGATCGGGAGTTGGAGGGAGAAGGAACTCTAGAGCATGGGGATAGAAAAACCCCGAGGACCTAAAATTAAGATCAGGGGAAAACCACGGTTACGTGCAGAAGTCCATGTCAGGGTGAGAGAAGACCTGTGGGTCACATTTTCATAGTGATTCCCGAGGGAATACAAGAAGCCTCTTCGGCTCAGTGAAAGGGAATTTTTGATCGATCCTGTGAGCGGGTTGAGGAGTTCTCAGGAGGAGGCAGCTAGAGCCTGTGTCAGGATTTGAGGGGTAACCGAAGGGGTTGTAGAAGATAAAAAGAAACACATAGTGACTTTGTCGTGTTGGTGCGTATGGAATTAATGGTACAGCCATAGTTCTAAGGTAAAATTCATTTTTGTAAATGAATATGAAACCGAAATAAAATCATACAGGGACAGTAAGAAGAAATGATGAAGATATAGCAGAGATCAAGGGGAGAAGAATGGATTTTGATATGATTATATAAAAAGAGAGGACTTTAATGATGAATCCTTTTCCAGAGAAGATAATGATTTGGTTTGCAGGTTCTTAGTAATAGAGAAGGATTCCAGGGTGGTAGGGAGGAGCAAGGGAAGACTGTAAAATTCTCATGTACAAGTTGGTTCTTGTACATCTGGGAGTTGTAGCTTCCATTTAGTAGGTGCTGAAGAAACAGAGGTAGCAGCCTCATCTGGGTTATAGCTCAAATAAAATAAGAATGTAAAGAGGAGTTGGAGCTTGCCTTTCATTCATAAAAAGAAGAGGTTTTTCCCTTTTTGGGTTTCCTCATGAAAAATCACTATGTCACTGTTTCATATATGTGATTGTATATTTATTGGTTAAATGTATTACTACAAGTTAAATGTTAAAGGCATGATTTATTGATTAATAAGTAATCTTCTTATAAAATGAAAGAAATTTTATACAACCGATTCACCCCCAACTTAGATTATGATTGTGATTAAACCTCAACTTAGATTATGATTTAGTTGAGGATCTTAAAAAGTTAAGGGCTAACATTTATGTTTATGAATTATTAAAATTTCCATTCTTGCTACAAAAAATGTTACAGAACATTGCAGAGAATAGCAAAAATGGTAATTCAAGCAGTAACAAGGTTGTTCAGAACAAATTTCCCCAGAAGACTTCCGCTAAGAATAATCTTGATCCTCACGATAAAGGAATTCTTCCTATAAATAAAGTAATAAATGTAGATAAATTAACTTTAGAAACTGTGAGTAAAAAGACACAAGCTTCCACTCTTAGTACTCGTAGAAATGTACCTCCATTTTTGTTAACTTTCGAGATCTTTAATAGAAATGTGCACAATTGTATGGTAGACTCAGGAGCATCATCCAATGTAATTCCATGGTCTGTATGTCAAAAGATTAACGCTGAATTTGAACCATCCACTTTAAAAATCATCCAACTTGATCGAACTAGTGTTAAAGTCAAAGGCGAATAAAGGAATGTGCTTATAAGATTATTGTCTAACCCCAAAGTTCACCAAGTTATTGATATTATTGTTGTGGATATTCCAGAAGTGTATGGTCTGTTTTTAAGCAGGGACTAGTCAGAGCAGCTACACGGCTACTTCGCGACAGATTGGTCTCACCTATGGCTGCCTAAGAACGACAATCCCAACAAAATCAAGGTAAATCATGAACGCTACCTTAAGTTCACGGTCACAGATTTGAATGATCCCAACGAACCATTTACACCTTCTGCTGATTCACCTGAAATACAAGGGATGGATACCTTTTTCAACAATTTTATGGCCAAGACTTCAGCTATCATCAACCCAGAATAGCAGTCCGAGATTATAGCATATGTGCAGCCAGCAGCTTCTACACAACGGTCTCATGCACCCGGTAAAAATAAAATTTGGTCTGTTTATTTTGATGGGTCAAAGTCCAAGGAAGGAGCTGGTGCGGGCTGCATTATTATTGATCCCTCAGGTAACAAAACCTTGATTGCATGTAGGTTAGAATTTGAATGTACTAATAACACAGTAGAATATGAGGCTTTACTATAGGGTCTCAGAAAAGCTTTAGATATGAACATTCAAAATTTGGCCATCTTTGGCGATTTTAAAATCGTGGTTAGACAGGTAAGAGATTCTATCCACTGTCTGTCCCCACATCTTAAAAGCTACCAGTTTGAGGTATGGAATTTAATGAATAAGTTTTCTTCTTTCAATATAAATTCTATCCCTAAATTGAATAACTCTAAAGTTGATCTATTAGCTAACGTAACTTCCAAACTCTTTCCTGCATAAGGCTTGTCCCCGAATGCATTCTCCGTCAAACTATTTTTTAGGCCATCCGTTCCTGACAACATGACGAATTGGAGAGTCTTCGAAAATGATCAACAAATTATTAGCTTCCTGCATATGGAAGAAACTTTTCAAGGCACGGTGATTGACGAATGCACTCATGACGACAATTTGCGTGATTTCATGGTAATACCTGATCTGAGAACTCCTGAATATTCATCAGACATGGTAAATTCGATCCCTACGTCTGTAGTTAGATTAGAAAAAATTTACAGTCTTCAAGATAAATTTAAAAAATCGGTTAACTGTAAAACCAATAGTTCCTCATTATCATATGAAAAAGTAAACTTGGGAACTAATGACAATCCACATTGCATTAATTTAGGGGTGGGGTGTTCTGAACAAGAAAAAACTACATTTATTAAATTGTTTAAATAATTTAAAGATGTTTTCGCATGGACATATGATGACATTAAAACTTTCGACCCCAACATCATACAACACGTCATTCCTATGAAACCCCAAACCTTACCCTTTCAACAAAAATTAAGAAAAATGCACCCTAAACTCGAACCGACCATCAAAAAAGAATTAAATAAACTCTTGAATGCTAAGATAATTTTCCCTGTTAGGCACACTCAATGGGTTTCTAACCTAGTCCCTATCCGGAAGAAAAGTGGGGAAATCCGACTATGCGTCGATTTTCAGAACCTTAATAGAGCGTCTGATAAAGACAACTACCCTATCCCACCCATGGAACATATCCTTCAATAGGTATCTGGTTCTGAGAGACTATCCTTATTGGATGGTTTTTCAGGGTACAACCAAGTCCTGATGTCTCCCCCAGACCAACTTAAAACTACCTTCCACACTCCATGGGGCACCTACGCTTACAGGAAAATGCCCTTTGGACTGATTAATGTCGGTGCCACTTTCTAGAGAGTAATGGACATCGATTTCCGAGGCTTAATCAATCAATCCATCGTAGTTTACTTAGATGATGTTACTGTATTTTCCAAAAATAAAATTGATCATCTAGCTCATTTAAGAGTCGTTCTACAGCGATGTCGTAAATACGACATTTCCTTGAATCCAAAAAAATCTATCTTCGCAGTAGAACAAGGTAAACTCTTAGGATTTATTGTGTCAAGAAAAGGGATGATTATCGACCCTGAAAGGACTCAAGTCATCTTGAAACTTCCCCCTCCCTCATCCAAAAAGTCTATGCAGTCTTTCTTAGGCCAGATAAACTTTGTCAGGAGATTCGTCCCCAGTTTCTCCGAGATGGTCAGACCTTTACAAAATTTAATTAAGAAAGACACACAATATCATTGGGGATCCATAGAAAATCAAGATTTCAATTCAATAAAAAAGGCCATAATAGACTCTCCTTCTCTCATGAGCCCCGACTTTTCACAAGACTTCACGCTCTACACATTTTCTTCCGACCGCTCCTACGTTGTTGTCCTAACTCAAAAGAACGCTGATAACAATGAAGTACCCATTGCCTTTATGAGCTCTGCTTTCAAAGGCACTAAACTTAATTACCCAGTGGTAGATCAGCAAGCCTACGTTGTTTTCAAAACAGTCAAGCACTTCCGATCTTATCTTTTGAAATCTAGGACGAAAATTATCGTCCCTTACCTAGCCATCAGGAATTTGTTAGTAGAGAAAGATTAGGCAAAAAGAGGGCGAACTGGGTCACTTCCTTGCAGGAGTATGACATAGAAATCACCCCAGCTCAAATAGTGAGAGGCCAAGGGTTATGCAAGTTAGTTGTTGATTCAGCAGCAGGACAACAAGAAAAAAAAGATGTGTCAAACCTAGGACAGCACAATCAAAATGCAATCTATTGTGCACAAAACTTTGTCAGTCCCTGGTATGACGATATAAAATTCTGTCTTGAACATGGGTTAGCCCCCTGCCACTTGGATCCCACTAAGAGAAGAGTGTTAATATTAAAATCCGCCTCCTTTAATTTGATTAATGGTATTCTGTTTCATCAAAATTTTGATGGAGTACTAATGCGCTATCTTGAGAAAGATGAAGCAAAAAAAGTCTTACTAGAATTGCATGTAGGAGAAGTTGGTGGGCATTTTGGTGGTGACACCACTGCCCATAAAGTTTTGAGAGCCGGTTATTACTGGCCCACACTTTTCAGAGATGCCCATGCCTTGTGTTGTAAATGTATTATTTGTCAAAAAGCATCTGGGTGTATACAGAAACCAGCCTTTCCTTTGTAGCCTGTGTCGATAGACTCCCCTTTTCAGCAGCGGGGCCTTGATATTATAGGTCCAATCAATCTGCCATCCTCACAGCAGCATAAGTTTATCATAACATCCATAGATTATTTCACCAGGTGGTCTGAAGCTGCCGCATTAAGAACTGTAAATACTAGTCAGGTAATTGCCTTTTTAAATTCAAATATTATTACTCGTTTTGGTATCCCTAACTGTTTAGTATTCGATAATGCTTCTTATTTTTTGTCTCTTGAGATGAGTGGATTTTCTCTAGAAAAGGGAATTAAATTGAAGTATTCTGCCAGCTATTACCCCTGGGGTAATGGATTGGCAGAATCAACAAATAAGAATCTGATTAAAATTATCAAGAGAACGGTATCTGAAAATCACAAAAACTAGCACAATGCACTGTTAAACGCAATCTGAGCTGATAGGGTAACACCAAAGACTGCTATAGGTAACTCCCCCTTTTTTCTTGTCTATGGAAGAGAAGCAATTCTGCCACCACAGATTCTTCTTCCCTCACTACAGCTATCATAGAAAATACAAGAAGAAGATTGTCCCCCTTTGGAAAACCAAATTAACGCTTTAATAAAACTAGAAGAGGAAGATCTCAAGCTAAACGTAAGTTAGATCAGCATCAACTAGTGGTCAAAATATGGTTTGATTCTAACTCTACCTCTGATAGGAAATTCGAAGTAGGTGACCTTGTCTTGAAATGGGACAAACCACACAAGGGAAAGGGAGAGCACACCAAGTTTCAGAACCTTTGGCTTGGACCATTTTTAATTGCTGAGAAATTGGGTCCCAGCTCTTTCCGATTACAGAATCTAGAGGGACAACATGACACCTATCCAGTGAATGGCCAATCTCTTAAAAGATATTTCGCTTGATGACAACCCTTTGTATACTATGTAAATATTCTTCTTTTGTTTTCTTTTCTTTTACTGTTTTGGTTTTGATTTTTCCCTTGTACTTATCAGTTTTTATTTTTGGAAATACGCATACCTGCATTTTGAAATGTTCAGACAAAGAAAATAGAAAATTCTTCCACTAAAACTACTGCTGAAAATCATCTAAACATCAATTATAATATACTTCTGAAATTTACATCTGTGTTGAAAATACTATTGTTTGAAAGAAGTTAACTGATTTCGACCTGTGAGAAAAGCCTGTCACAATCATCGATTATCTTCTTACGTTGTCCCTGTTCCTTAAGGGAATACCTCAGAAGATGTCTCACTGCCTTAGAAGGTTAGTTTTGTAAATAAACTATCTCTAGATCTTAATGAAGGATAGTTAAAAAATTCTTTCAAGGTCTGTAAAAAAATATGTCCAAAATATTATAATTTTCAGCGTCACCCCGCTCAACCTTATATCTTTAAAAAAAAAAAAATCATTAAAATAGTTGTGGGAAGTGCTTGTAAACCTGTCGGGATGTTGAACAAGTCTACTGGCAGTAGGTAAATGCATGCACAACGCCAAGACAACTTCGTCGGGGTACTGAACAGGCCCGCTGGCAGCGAAGCAATGTCGGGTATATGAAAATTCATAAGTATGAAATCTCTTGACCTTAAGATGTCCTTTATTTTGATATGGAACTTCTTCGAAGGATACAGATATCAGAGTGGGTTAAATGGAAACCCTGTCGAGGCTATGAACGCCTGCTAGCAGCAGTGGCTCTGTCAACAGTATTGGATATTTTATCTTTAATATCGTGATTCGCTTATCTTAATATGGTTATCAGTTTTCATCCTTTAAGCACTGTTGGAATATTTGATTACTAATGATGTTTAAATAATTTTCCGGTTGTTTTTGAGTTTGAATTTTTCTTGTTATCATAATCTAAATTTGTTCTTTTGGCAGAGATAACTACTTCTACCAGTGTGTCGCCATTGTTGGCAGCGATTTCGCTTTTTTTATCCTATCCTTATAATTTACCCATGCAAGTGTTTTGAAACCATTGATTCTCATCGCAATCTTTTGGATAATATGACTTGATTATCTGGCGCATTTGCACACCTGCCTGTTGTCCTCATTTTCATGACTGCAAGCGTGAAAACTTTGATTTCAAAGTCACATTAAAATCATCACTTGATTATTATGGTCAATCTTGTCTATGTGTTCATTGCATTTCCAATTTAATTATAGTCGGACAGTTGGAAAGACACCAAAATCTTTACTCATTTGGCATTTTGTTTGTTGTTAATAAGATTGTGATGATATTCTCCTTGATTCAATGGTGGTTTGATCAAATTCCTTGGAACATTATTTTCATAACAAACACATTAACATGGTGATTAGACCTTTAATTCAATGGTTTCATATGACACATACTTGTTATGATCGAACCCTTGGTGTTGATTCGAAACATTGTTTTGATTTTAAAACCATGCAAACACTCTTGCTTATGCAATTATGTGGGTCGACTTACTATTAATCGTTTGAATAGCATTGTTTTTTAACACATTGCAATAGTGATTTGAATCACCATATGCGTCGTCGGTTGTACATTTGGATATGACTGTTTTTCATGGGTTAATGTCGTTCCACCACCCTCGCACACTTTGACATTAATGCCCTCCTTCTATCCCAGTTACCTCTGTTGGTTTTCGAGGAATCCTGTGAGTGTTTGACCCTGCGAATACCCTGTCCAAACCCTTGTCCATTTTCCCTACTCACTGTGTATTCTGTTCTATGGCACTAGTGGTGCACATAGAACCAAATGGTATCCAAACCCTCCTGCTCTTCGACAATGCTCGGGAGGATTTGGAAAATAGTGGTTGGCTGTTTTTTATCAAAATATTTGAGGGTTTTAACCTGTAGGTAGCCCAACAGTTCACTCTCACCTTCAACGGATGTAGGGCTAAGGTTGGTGACATACAGCTCGAGCTAAATGAGGAATTCCTAAGCTCGGCTACAGGCTTACCAGCTACTGGGCAAAGGTGGTTTAAAAATTCCAAAGTAGACGAGGTGTCATGGCCACTCCTATTCACATTAAGAAAGATTGTTAGTTGTGATAAAGGTATGCCTGTATCTACCCTCAAACCCCGATGGCATGATCTATTGGAAATTGTTAAGTAGTTTGTGACCTGCGAAGGTCATTATGGCTTGGTATTTCTATATCATCTTTGGTTATTGATGAGTTTTATAGACTACCCTCTGAACATGCCGCATTATATCCTATGAAGCCTTTACAAGATGTCCAAACGAATTAGGTGTGAGAAGGCTGATAGCAGCCTTTTCCATCATTGCTTGATCAAAGTTATTATCGTTCATTATTTGACCCTTAAGGGTGACTGTTGGCAAGCCTTCCTATCAAGGAACGACTTTTCCACCTCTAAGTGTGTTCTAATGGATAAATCTGTGGTCACTGAAACACTGGTTGAGCCAGTCGTGCCACCTCCTACCCTTTTACCCCCTATCAAATCCTCGAATTGCCCTGGCATGGACCTACTCGATACCGTGGTCGACCCGTGTGCTAAAGAAAATACTAAGGCCATCAAGAGGCCTGTGAAGAAGAAAGGCAAAGGTGATAATGGTGTTAACAGTAAGGGAAAGAGAAATGCATGATTGATATCAAGATGTGCCTGGAACAAGCCTAAACAGAACGTTGATCAAAATCCTATCATCTTGAGCGAGGATTTAGACTCAGAGATCGAGCATTTCCTAGCCGAGGAATACCCCTATTCTCATGCCCTCTACTCTAAGGAACCCTATGACTATGTTTCCAACTTGCCTCCGTGCCTCAAAAACGACCCTAACTTCCTGGAAATTAAGCTTCGCACTGAAATCCATGGTAACAAGAATGAACCCTCACCTGTGATGTCAAGGCCCGATCAATTAGCTTGCAACCAATTCAGTTCCTGGCTTGAACACTATTACACCGACGTTCCCCTGTTTCAATCTAAGATCAAATCATTAGAGGAACGAGTTACAGTGCTGTCAAAGGAGAATGACAGGCTACAAGCCAACGAGAAGAAACAAAAAACCACCGGTTCAATTGTCTTCAGAAATGTCGAGGCAGCAACGGCTTTTGTCAATTCAAAGTTATCATGGTCGAATCATTTTCTTACTGCCCAACTATGTATTTCAACATCGATTTTGTTTTATGAGTTGGTTTGAATTAATATAACTGATTGAGTTTTCTTTCAATTAGTTCTGTTCGTTTTAATAGATTCAAAATGATTTTGTTGTTTTCAAATTACCAAAAATGATTTCGTTATGAATCATGTACAGAAGATTTGTTTGCTAAACTCGGACACAGCTATGATTTGGTTAATGTGATTTTATTGTTCTCAGATTAGTATAAACGATTGATTTGTTGTCGATTATGTTTGATTGGCTTTTGAAACAATTTTGTACGTTTGAATTAGCATAGCCGATTGGGTTTTCTCTCGTTTAAGTTCTGTTCGAATAGATTCAAGAAATGATTATGTTTCGTTTTGAATGAATATTTTCGTTTTGGACTATGATGGCATTCGACCTGTACAAAAAATTTATTTTCTAAAACCATGTAGATATGTTTTGATTGATATGATTTTTCATTAGTATAACGATTGTGTCGGCCCCGAGTTGGTTCGATTCATTTATGTTTGGTTTGATTTGTAAACAATGTTGCGTGGCTTGAATTAGCATAATTATTTGTATGAGTTGGATTAGTATCAAAGACAGATTCGATACGGCTCTATTAGTTTGGATTTAAAAAAAAAATTATGTTGAGTGTTGGATTGACATATTATGTCTATATTGAATTCTTACCAGAGTTTGCTTGATATTCGTTTGGGTCTGTTTTGATTGAAATAGATTCAAACATGATTCCATTTTGATCTCAATTAGCATAGAAGTTTTGGTTTAAATGATTCGCTTTGTTTTAAATTAGCAACTAAAGATTTGTTTAATAGTTCAAATATATTTCTTTTAGTTTTGGATTTATTTAGAACGATCATGTTTTCAAATTAGACCAGCTGCAGAATCGTGAGATTCTGTAACTAGTCTTAAAATTTAGATTTTTGCTAATTTTACCAATAAAACATTATCTAAACTTGTCTATTCTTGTCCACTTGTAGGTACCTACGAATTTCAATGGAAAATTGGGCATGTTGTGGAAGTTTAGAAGATACTTGTTTTGATATAGTTTTTTTTTAAGTTGTTGGTCATAAACAGAAATAGAGACTTGGGAGATTATCCCCAGATTTTTTGTAAACTATTTTTGACAAATTCCCACAAGGATGTTTTACCCCGTGGCCTTTAAATACTTGTTATTTTTTGTAATGAACCCATCATCATTGTTGGGAGAACAAGGATATGGATTTATGATGATACAAGCTCGAATGGAAGTGGATCTTTTGTAACAGCTTTAGCTTTCAATTTATCATACTTTCGTTCAAGTTTTGTGCATTTGAATTTGTGATTAAGTCATTGACTACTTTAGATATCAGGACTTATTACAGGTTAATGCATCGTGATTCAAATTCTGTCCATGTCTTATGTATCTCATTTTTAATACAACAATTACTCTATTTCAATTTAATGAATAAAGGTTTATCTTCTTCGTTAATTGAACTGTTCTATACAAATTTTTGCACAGGGATTTATCTAACTGCGACAATTTGTAAATTATAAGATTGCTGTCATTTTTTATGTCTTGTTTGTCCTGTTGCTTACATTCAAAGAGAACTGTTGCTTCCTGTTTACAAGGAGTTTGTGGAAAGTTTGATGCGGGTTTCCTCCCATCGAGCAACTGAATCAGATACTTTGTGCGGGACAAATTGGAAAGCGTTATCACAGGTTAGTTTATTAGTGTTATTTCAGTAGTTTAGATAGATGTATAGTTTAGTTTTATAGTACAGATTGTTATTTTAATTATTCGGCTATGATAAATTGTCATTTTAATTTTGTTTCATAAAATTATAAAATTCAAAAAATAACAGCTCTCCTGTCGTAGGACAACTCACAAATGGTTTTTTCAGGTTTTCGATTTAAAATCTGTAATCTGTAAATATTGTACATTTGTAGCTAGGAACTAATTTTGTTGATAATCGAATATTTGATTTCATTATTGTTGTATAATATTAGACAATAAACTATATATATTTATTTCAAATGTGTTTATTAGTTTTCTTTAATTGTTGTTTTCATTTAGATTAGTCCCTTTAGTTAGTTTTCTTTTGTTTTCTTAGGACTTAGATCGGCCAACGGAGCCGCTAAACCCGTCAAGGTGGATCATCCCAAACGGCTTGGGTTATTTAGACAACCCCAGACAGAATCCACTCCTCCAGTTGACAAGCGTTCATTTTCGCACGTCAACACTATCCTATGGCTAATATTCATCAGTTCAACTCCCTTTCCCTAAGACAAGACGCAGATGATGGATATATCAATGAACAAGTAGGTGGGTGCATGGAGGTGCATGCATGAAAGTGAGTGAGGGATAGAATGGTACGAATGAAAAAGTGAAGGAGAAAATGAGCTAACGACCAACACCCCCATCAGACCAGAGTCGAGTTTAAGTAACTTCATGGGGAAATCAAGAACCTCCTGTCCATCCCCAAGAATCTCACGTAACTGATCCCCTCCCTTAGACAAAAAGAGGTAATTAGTATAGAAATAAACACTTATCCCCTCAAGCCCCCTCTCTTGTGGAATCATAGCCCCCTATAACTCTATTCCTTGTCCGTCTAATAGCTAGACATGTATTTATTATTAATAATGATAAAAAAATTACATGTCTTGGGAACACTGGCCTCTTAATAATTGTTTGGGCACTCTGACCTCTCGGCATTGTAACAATACATTATTTAAAATAGGGGATCAAAACCTGGGGTGTTATATCACCTCCCCCTTATTTTGGCATTGTCCTTAGTACATATACAAAAATAGAGATCAAAATATCAAATTTATTCAAAAAGTTGTGGGTACTCTGCCCAGATGGCATATTCATGCTCCCAAGTAGCATCTTCAAGACTGTAGTAGGTCCACTGAACGTTTACTAGATCTATAACTCGATTCTAGATCATTTTGACTTTTTTGTCCAATACTCGCACTAGCTAAACCTGAAAATCTCCCTCTGTCTCTACCTGAATCAGATGCCAATCAATAACATGGTTAGGACCATGTACATATTTATTTAGTAAAGAGACATGAAATACATTATGCACATTCATGGAAGAAGGCAATGCAAGCATGTATGCAATTGGCCCTATTCTATCCAATATTTCAAATGGACCACAGAATTTGGTTGCCAGCTTCATACAACTACCCAATTTCAAAGAAATTTTATTGGGCTTCACTTTCAAAAGTACATGCTCCCCTACTTTAAACTCTCTAGTTGTCCTGTTCTTGTCTGCATAAAATTTCTCTCTATCTTGAGCTGCCTTTAAATTCTGCTTGACCTTGATCACCTGGTCTTCCATGTCCTTGAGAAAATCCGGCCCAAGTACCACTCTATCTGTGAGGTTGTCCCAGCTTACTAGAGTATCACATTTCCTACCGTACAAGGCTTCAAATGGGCTCATTCTCAATGAAGCTTGATACCCATTATTATATGCAAACTCAACCAAGTTTAAGTGATCTTCCCACTTATATGGCTTATCCATCACATACATTCTCAACATGTCTTCAATTATTCGATTGACTCTCTCTATTTTCCTGATCCGGATTATTTTCGGCACGAAATGAGAGCGAAGATATAATAAAGAAATGCACAGAGATATTGCAGATATTCAATAATATAACATAAATGTATCAGAGATGCAACCATAAACACAGATATATAGTAATACATGATTTCTATTAATCAAAGAAATGTACAGAGACTGTAAAAATACAGAGTGAAAGACACGCTAGAATGGTGGTAGCTTATCTCTGAGAAGAGATGTGACGGCTACTCGCATTCGCAAGAAGATAATTACAATGAGGATCTGAAGGCCCTTTTACAATAAGCAGGAATGCCAAAAGTCCTAGACATCCAAAAACCTAACCCTAGGAGATGAAGCGTCACAAGTCATGTGGGCCCCGTTTGGGTAAGTTGGTGCATCAACTTCCCGGGGTCGTAACTTTTGCATACGATCTTCGTTTTAGGTGTATGATAGCTCGTTGGAAAGATCTATCCGAGAAATACGACGCTCGAGACAAAATAGCATCATAGATGCTATTTTGCAAGAGCCACATACCCAAAAAAACATCGTTTAGGGCCTCAAAATGGCCCCAGAAGTTTAGGACCCAAAAAAACTACTAAAAATAGTAAATTACCAAAATTGTTAGAAAATTGTTTTGGGCCAGTTGGAGAAAGTGGGCGGCCACCGATATCCACCTGGATCATTTCCCATCTGTCTGGGGATGATATGTTGTGCTAAATTTTATATTTGTGCCAAATCCTTTAAACAATTCCCTCCAAAAAATAGAGGTAAAATTTGTATCTTTGTACAAGATGATTGTCCTAGGTATCTCATGCAACCAAGAAATTTCCTTCATGAAAATTTCTGCAATATTAGTTGTTGTATGCGTTGTCTTCACAAGCACAAAATGAGCAGCCTTTGTTAATTTTTCAACCAACAACATGATTGAATCACGTTACTTATTCGTTCTGGGTAATCCTATGATGAAATCCATGGTGATCACTTCCCATTTCTTCTATGGAATTGGCAATGGCTGCAACAAACATGTTGGGTGCCTATGCTCAGCCTTCACCTTCTGACATGCCATACATTGAACGATGTAATCAACAACATTCTTCTTCATTCCCAGCCAAAAGAAATGGCTTCTTACCGCTGTAATTTTTTTCTAGTAACTGGTATATCCAACATAAGGAACATCATGCATTTCCTTCAGTACCAAATTCCTCAGTTCTCTAGAACTAGGAATGTAGATTCTGTTTTTATGCATGAGTAATATGTCCTCCTTTATCTCATACTCCTTTATTTTCGGTTGTACATCTCCTTGTTGTAAATTTTCCTTTACTTGTAGGTAATGTTGGTCTGTAACAAGACCATCTAAAATTATTCTCTTCAATCCTGACTGATGCATACTAACAACAGTAACATGCATGAGATGCACTCTTCTACTAAGTGCATCGACAAATTTATTCTCCTTTCCCTTGATATGATTGATATCGAAGTCATATTCACTTAGAAATTCCAGCCATCCTATTTTCCTGACATTCAAGGTTGACTATTCAAAAAGATACTTCAGGCCAGTGTGGTGTGTCCTTAATTAAAATTTCTTCCCCATGAGATAATGCCTCCACATCCTCAAGGCATGAATAATGGTAGCAAGTTCCAAGTCATGTGTGGCATAGTTCCTCTCACGTTCCTTAAGCTTTATGGACTCATATCCAATGACATGTCCATTTTGCATGAGGACTCCTCCAAGTCCTTCCTTACATGCATCTATACATACCACAAAACATTCATTTGGGTCAACAATCTTTAACACAGGCACACTAGTAAGTAATTCCTTCAACATATTAAAATTATTTTCACACTTGAGTGTCCATTCAAATTTAGTTCCCTTCTTTTTTAAAGAAGTGATGGGATGAGAAATATTAGAGATACCTACTATGAACCTTCTGTAGTAGCTAGATAATCTCATAAAATATCTAACGTCTGACACATTTCTAGGTGTTGGCCCTCCTCTAATGGATTCAATCTTCTCTGGATCTACTGCTATGCCCTTCTCTGAAATAATGTGTCCTAAGTAATGGATCTTCTTTTGATAAAAATAACACTTAATCAACTTGGCATACAACTGATGTTCTCTCAGTACTTGCAACACTCATCTTAAGTTATGTTCATGCTCCTCTTCAGACTTAGAATAGATAAGTATGTCATCCAGGAATACTATGACAAAATTATCCAAATAATTCCTGAATATGCCATTCATTAAGCACGTGAATATAGCTAGTCCATTGGTCAGTCCAAAAGGAGCCACCAAAAATTCATAATTCCCATACTTGGTCCTAAAGGTTGTCTTATGATTGTATTCTTCCCTGATTCTTACCTGATGGTATCCTGCCCTCAAGTCAATCTTTGAGAATATATTTTCTCCTCTTAGCTAATCAAAGAGGTCATCAATTCAGGGTAGAGGATTCTTGTTCTTTATAGTGTACTTGTCTAGCCGTCGGAAGTCAAGACACAACCTTAAGGTTCCATCCTTCATTTTGAAAAAAAGTACTGGTGCTCCCCAAGGTGAAATACTTGGATGTATGTACCCTTTCTTCAACAATTCTTCCAACGACATTTGTAATTCTTTTAACTCTGGTGTGCTCATTCTGTAAGGTGTTTTTGACACCGGGGAAGCTCCTGACACTAAATCAATTGAGAAATCTATCTCCCTTCTTGGTGGCAATCTGGGTATTTCTTGGAATACATCTTCAAATTCTTGTAGTACCGAGAAATATTCAAGGATTGGCCCTTTTGTATTATCCAACTCTTCCACATGAGTTTAATACAATTGACATCCTTTCCTAAAACATATTTTTAGATGTAAGGCTAAAATCTCCCTTATAGAGATGGGTCTTGGAACTCCTTTCACAGTGATCTGTTCTCCATTTCCATCAAGACATGTAAAGGTCTTGTTATGAAAATCTAGGACAACATGATTATTTTCCAACCAATCATTTCCAATCAAAATATCATAAGTCCCCAATGGTACAATATTTAGATAAATACTAGTATTCATGCCATTAAGACTTATGGAACAACTTTTGGCCATATCATGGATTCTTCTTTTGGTCCCAATGGCTAACTGAACTAAACTTGTTTTTCCAAGTGTACTTTTCTCCAAATGTAATCTATCCACTATCTTAGGATCAATGTAGCAATGAATTTCTCCTCAATCAATCAAAATAACAACAGGTTGATTTATGATCTTACCTTCCACCTCGATCATATTGGACTAGTACTTTGCTTGTCGATCATCTAAAGCTGCATAGATTCTTCCTATATCTTCGACTATTGTAGCCTCTTGGATTTTGTGCAAAGTATTCACTCTATCCTTTCTATGTGGGAAATCCTTGTACATGTGATCTTCCTTGCATCCCCAACATTGGATTGGTGGTCTTCCCCTTTTTCCCAAGGAATCTTATTTCTTGAAACCCCCCTTAGTATACTGATCTTGATGCTTTCTATTAGGCTCATTCCTATTGAAGGGAGGTTTGAATCCTTTCCTCCTTTGATCAGACTTCACATTTTTATTGTCCTTATAATATTTATGCAGGGATTATCTTCCCTAGCCTTGCTCATACAGGTATTTAGACTTCCTGATATCTTCAGTCAAGGTATTGGGTCCATCATATTTGATATTTTCCTTATAAAAGGCTGGAAACCCACTCAAAAATCTCTGTATTTTTACTTTCTCATCACCAATGAACCTGACATACTTTAACAATCCCAAGAAAGTCTTCTCATACTCTACCATAGTCATGTTTCCCAACCTGAGTTCAAAGAACTCCTTCATTTTCTTGTCATATAAATCCTCTGAGAGGTACTCCTTCTGGAAGTACTTCTTGAACTACTTCCAAGTGATACCACTTTCATTAATGTGCTCCACTTGCTTTAGTTGGTCCCACCACATTGAAAATTTCCCATGTAAATGGTAGGTGGAAATCTTGGCTTCTAGGTTGGATGAATAGTTACACAACTAAAAATATCTCCAGAGTCCAAGCAACCATGCTTCAGCATCATCTTCCCTTTCTCTTTCACCATCGAAGAAAGGTGGATTGATCTTCCTCGGCTCTCAAAAATTATCTATCTCTTCTTTCCTTCTTTTGTTTCTAATAGGGGACACCTCTGAACTACTTACAGGATATTCCGATGCATAAAAATTTCTTTCTGAGTAAGGAGGTGAGTGGTGTTCATGAGCTCTTCTTTCACTTCTAGAATAACCAACTCTTCCACGATCATTCATTCTTTCATGGAACTTTCCTTCTTCCTCTTGTATTGAGTTTGATCCCTTCTTCATTTGTCTCTGCAACTGATTTAAGCTCTGCAACACTTGAGCATTTATCTGACTTTTCTCTCTCATAAGTCTCTCGTTGTTTGCTTTGTAGCTTTGCACTTCCATATTCAGTCTTCTTACTGTTTCTATGAACATTTCATTCTCTCATTTTCCCTTGCATCCATTGGACTCTGTCTCTGCATTAACAACTCTAGTATTCTCATCATTGGCCTCCTTATCATGACAAGAGGCTCCCTTATCTTCTTCCATTTCCTCAATACACATCTTGAGCTAATGTGCTTAAACCCCTTAATTCTGCAAAATGTGCAAGCGACCATTTTGTTAAAATTATGAATATGATAAAAAAAATTGCCAAACCATGCTACAGGTCTCTTTATTATATTTTTTGTTCATTGGGATCATATCCCCATTCTCTGAAAATAACAGTGTCTTGTTATCCTTGACTGACCCAGAACTCATCCTGTGCAGGCGCTTCCTTCAAACCACCTTCCCAGGTGACCATGACTAGAAGCCACGACTAAATCCTTCCTTAGCACATTTCTAGCTCGAAGACAACTAATTCATCCCTTAGCCGTCCTTCCCTTAGCTCTCAATATGCATATGACCACGGCCACGACCCTGGGCCTAGCTGAAAAAGCAGTTGTCCAGAGCTTCAGGACTTCAAAAATTTCAACTAGGACCAAATCAACGATCCTCGTTCTCTTTCATGATCAATGATCGAGATCCACTTCAGGACTCCGCACTTTGGGGGTCTCAACTTTCCCCGCTTTCTTCCTCCCAAAAATATTTAAAATAGAGTTCATGATCTTCCGATGGGTTTCCTCCCACATATCAACACCTATGAATCGCTTTGGCTCTTCGGGCTTCAGAAGTTTCAAACTTTCCTCCTGCACTTTCTCCCGGAGTGCTTTCACCCAAAGTCAATGATCCTTCGACGTGTGTCTTCTGGAATCAACGATCGATATGTACTCTGGCCTTCGGGTCTTCGATATTTTTCGACCCAATGCAACCTGTCATATCCTTCCCCTCCGGAGTGCCGAGTCTCCAGACTGCACGATCTGTCACCATGTGGAGAAATACTAGAAGAGGAAACATGGCCCAATCAGGTTGGTGACACATGTCACATTCTATCTGATCTTTCAATACTACAAATGAACAAAACTTACTAACATGTGGCACACATTCCATGTGTCCATGTCATCCTAGGTGATGTCCACAAGCCACATCACTTCAGAAATTTCGGGGTCCACATCACCTCCTGGTGACATCATCATGCCCCATCACTTCGGATCTTCGGGCTTCGAGACTTCGAGAGTTTCCATGCTAGCACACTTCAAATTCTCCCGAACTCCACATTCTTGAACTAACCAATCTGTCGCCATGTGTCCTCCTGGATCGGATCACTAATATTCACTTCAAGTCTTCACCCGGAGTCCATAGATATACACTGCGTCTCCTCCTTACTCTGACGGCTACAATTTATTTGGGTCTCTAGACTTTGGAAATCTCAAATTTCAAAACTTATCTGGCCCCACTAGATTTTATCCAAAGCCATGGATCTAGTGACGCATGGCTCTCGGTAGATCAATGGTTGATATCCTCTCAGATGATTGAATGGTCAAGATTTACTTCATCTCTCCAGCTCTCCGAGCTTTGGGAGTCTCAAATATCAACTAAAAACCTCTCGAATAGATTCCTCTGGAGTTACTAATCTGCTGACACATAACCTCTTAGCGATCGATGGTCAGGATCTACTTCAAATGATCTGACAGTCGACGTTTACTTAGGGTATCCGACTCTCTAAGATTCAAAAGTTTTAACTCTCAACTTCTCCTCGCTCGCTCTTTCCCAGATTTATTTCACCCAGAGCACACAATCGATTGACATGTTTCCTCCTATGGATCGATGGTCCCCATCTACTTCGTCTATTCACATTTTCTATGTTTGATCCCTAACCCATCACATCACTGTATGCCTTTCAAATTGTGAGGGCGTGTATTGGCGTTTTGGAGTAACCTTCTTTTTTCCCTGCAATTCTTCTGATGCTAGCACATAACCCCTTGGGGAAATCGTGATTTGGATTGTGGGACCACCTTCGAAAATTATCTCTCATGCAACTCGATTCCCCGCAATGCCTCATGTTCGTTGATCTCACTCTTTCATGGGATCTGATAGTTATGATCTTAACCCTTGCTTCCTTTTCATCAGATGACCCTTGTTCTCTTGTATTCTGATCTAATGATCCCGGATCTCTCCTGATCCTACAGTGGTGATCTCTCTTGAATTCGAAGGGGATGGTCACGATCCTTTGAACCCCTTACATGGGTCTCTGATGTTCTATCTCTCACATATATTCTGCAACACCATTCCTCCTGAGATTTTCAAATTCATGGTCAGAGTTCGATCTCGACCCTGAGACTCTAATCAATAGACCCAACCCATACTGGCCCAATGTTTCAACCAGAATCTCTGATACCAAACTGTAACATACCCAACCACCCATAGGCCGGGGCACACTACCTTCAAGCCCGCCCTTGGAATTCTTTCTCTTATAGATACCCTTTAAAATTTAAGGTTGCTTAAAAGAAAATACTTTAACAACATGCACAACAATATCTAACAAGCATGCATAGTCTAAAGATTCAATTAAACGATGATTAAATATACACAGCAGAAATACATCCATATTCATGTAAATGATACAATAACAGAGAGCACTTATCTTTATGAAAGACGACAACAATTGGTTTCATACCAAGGGCGTTCCACCCAACCGTAGACACTACTGTTCCAAATCTCAACAAGAGTGTCACCCCTGAGTCAGGGCTATGAATCCACAAGGATGGTTCCAGAGTGTTACTTGGCTTCCCAAACCAGTCAACACCCAATCTCTCACAGGCTTCCCAACTCTCACAACAATCCAAGTACCTAGCTCTCTTATACCTAGCTTGCACCACCCAAGAGAATGGACCTCCACCTTTCTCTGTCGTGCAATCCCTCAGGTGTTAGAAAAAGAGGACCACAGAGAAATAAAATAAAACAAATTTAGAAACAAAACATAGAAGACACACAATACAAGAGAGACACAGATTTATGTGGTTCACCCAGTTTGGGCTACATCCACCAAAGAAATTTCCAGGTCCTTCCTTTATTATTATCCAACAAATGAAGGGATACAACCTACAGCAAAACCCGTTGTAACTTCCTATTCTTTTTCTCACAGTCTCCTCTCTTAGAATTTAATATTCACCATCAACCATAGCCGCAATACATTTACCTCATAAAAGAGGGTTTCCTTCTATGGAAAAAAACCCTAACATAATCTCTACCGTTAGATCTGCGACCTTATAATGAACCCCCATTGGGGGACACTGCCCATGAACCCCCGCTGGGGGCCCGCTTGCCCCCAGACCCCCCAGTCGGGGGGATAGGTCCCCCAGACCCCACAGAGGGGGTACCCCCCCTCTGCACTCCCCCGCATGGAAGAGTGTACATACTTCTCAGGTGTAAATACTTCATGGGGTATAAACACGGCTGAAAGTAAAAGACATATAAATCAGGAAGATAATCAGGCTCCACAACCAACAATCTCCCACTTGGAGACTGATCTCAACAAATCCAACTTTGTTGTATATGCTGGACTCTAAACCTTCTTGGACCTGAAAAATTTCTCATCTTCATATTCAATCTTGAAGACAACTGAAACTGAGCAAGAATTCAGTTTCTCCCTGGTTACTCCCTTTGTTAACATGTCTGCAGGATTCTGGCTAGTGTGTATCTTTTCCATCTTCAATTGTCCATCTTCCAGGGTGGATCATATGAAGTGGTACCTCAACTGTATATGCTTAGTCTTTGAATGGAAGTCTGAGTTCTTTTCAAGGTGAATGGCACTCTGATTGTCACAGTACAACCTGTTGTTCTCCTTCTTCTTTCCCAATTCCTCCATAAACCTTTGTAACCAAATCATCTCTTTACTAGCCTCTGTAGCAGAAACATACTCTACCTTTGTTGTTGAAAGTGCAACAACCTTTTGCAGTTTCGAAATCCAACTTACTGTTGTTCCACCTATAGTAAAAACATACCATGTGGTGCTCCTCCTGCTGTCTTTATCACCTGCCATATCTGAATTAACATATCCCTGTAGAAAAGTGTTTGAACCTCCAAAACATAATTCATGTGTAGTAGTACCTCTCAAATACCTGAGAATCCACTTTACTGCCTCCCAATGTTCTTTACCTGGATTTTTCATATACCTGCTCACAACTCCCACTGCATGTGGAATATCTGGTCTTGTGCAAACCATTGCATACATCAAGTTGCCAACTGTTGATGAATATGGGACCCTGGACATGTATTCTATCTCCTCCTGTGTCCTGGGATACATTTCCTTAGTTAATTTGAAATGGCTGGCCAAAGGTGTACTAACTAGTTTTGCATTCTGCATTCTAAACCTCTCCAACACCTTCTCTTTGTACTCACCCTGAGACAATGTCAGTTTGCAATTTTTCCTATCTCTTGTTATTCTCAGACCAAGGATTTTCTTTGCAGCACCCAAATCCTTCATTGCAAATGAATTAGCTAATTTCTTCTTGAGCACATTTATATCCTGCATATTAGACCCTGCAACAAGCATGTCATCTACATGCAATAGCAAGATAATATAGCTTCCATTTTCTAGCCTTTTAAAATAAACACAGTGATCAGAATGACATCTATTATAACCCTGTTCTGTCATAAACCTATCAAACTTCAAATACCACTGCCTTGGAGCTTGCTTTAGGCCATACAAGCTCTTCTTCAACCTTCATACCAAATTCTCCTTCCCTTTGACCTCATACCCCTCTGGTTGCTGCATATAAATCTCTTCCTCCAAATCCCCATGGAGAAAAGTTGTTTTTATATCTAACTGTTGAAGATACAAATCTTCTACTACCACAAGACTTAAAATAGTTCTAATTTAAGTCATTTTAACAACAAGAGAAAATATTTCATCAAAATCTATACCTTTCTTTTGTGCAAACCCCTTTACAACAAGTCTAGCCTTGTACCGCTTTTCTCCTCCATCTTCTTCCTTCAACTTGTAAACCCATTTATT
>ML776647.1:0-61884 GCA_009831015.1 Picea engelmannii
TGTTTGTATTTTGCAGGTATGCTAGGAGGAAGGAGCTACTACAAACCAAGAAAGGTGCCTTGCCAAGTTGGAGGAGTCCTATAAGGTATAGTCCATCTTGCCTTACCCTCTTTGATTTGTTTGTATTTAGTATTGGAGCATTAAGCTTAGATGTCTAGGGGCTCTGAGTTTTTGTTCTAGGACTATATTCCCCTAGTTTCTTGTAGATATTCAAATACCCTAGTTGATGCTCATAGTGCAATCCTTCTTGGTGCATGTGACTTCTATACATAAGTAAAGTGAGTAAACATCTTCAATCCTGATTAAGTTGACCCCATAGCCCACGCTAGTAGGCACTGGTCCACTCTTTTTATATCTTCAGCCCAAACTTCAAAAATTTTCCCTTCCATTTTTTTTGTTCTAGCAATCTAGAGTTTTGAATGTTTATTTGTAGATCTAGATTGCAATTTGTTTCAAGTCTTAGGATAAAGGCTAATGATCCAGATCTAGATTAGACTTGAAATCTTCCTTGCAAATTTGTTTATCCTTCCATGCTTAATTATCAAACGTTTTTTGCATTTTCTAGCAGATCTAATGGCTTGATCTGAAATATTTTGATGGATCTAAATAAAGGAATGATTGAATAGACTACACAATACTCAAAACCAGCTAACGATTTGGCCATTAGTCTATGTCATTTTCTTAAATGCTGGAAATTATCATTCGATGGGGGTTTGACACTTTTAGCACACATTTAGTTGAATATTTTGCTTAATCCGTGCTTAGATCACTCATATACACTTAAACAATGGTAAATGATGCTTAAGGATTTTGAGGCTTAAAGGTTTTTGTTGAATACATTTTTTAATATACCTCATTGGATGAGGACTTGGTGACACTTGCGGGTTATTCCAACGCTTTATAGAATTTATGATCTAGCTCACTAAACATGTTAAATCAATGGAGTGAACCATATAACCACTTGCAATTTATGCTTTAGCATTTCATTTACTTTGCAATCTATTCGCTGGAAGATATCACTGTTTAACGTTTTGTACATAATCATCTTGGAATTTTTCACTTGATTCATGGTCCAAATGCATTCATGCATCTAATCGATCATTATAAGGATTGAACAACTTGCACTATAACCTAATGCTTCATTTACAAATGCTGGAATATTTCTGAGGTTGGTTCCGTATTTTTGTACTTTAAACTTATATTGGTTTAATCTGCTGTTCCAATGGACCAAATACAGACTTGAACAAGTATCTAATGCTACAAACATGCTGTACTTATATGCTGGTCAATGCGTTTTATTTTCTGTTATAATTTGAGATGGATAATGGTCTCACATTCATAGACAAATGGACGCTGTTAGAATTGTGATAAACTAAGTGCACTGATTGATTCATGACTAGCACACTTTTCTTTAAAGGTATTATCTCACTATGGTGCAACAATTTATGGCATGAAAAATTTCATGATGTTAAAGCTGGAACATTTTTCTTCGCTTCTGCATTGATATTAAAGTTCCTGGTTTCACATCTAGTCTTAACACACAGCATAAAGGTTCCAAATAAACGGTCTCTCTTAGCACTGAATTCCTGGGTTATGTTCATGTGGCCTAAATGATCTATGCATTGATTTAATCATGTTTTAAAGGCACTCTAACTTCTGAGTTTCATACCAAAGTTCACTTCTGGTAACACTTTTGTTTTCTCTTTAAAAAAACAGCATTAAACCATTGATATCTCATCTTCATGTGAATGTGAATAACGACAAATTTGTGATTCTGGAACAGCAATCTGTTTCCCACAAATTTGACATCATCAATTCATTACAATGGTAACTGGTTCATGAAAGGATGATTTCGCTTAATTTGTTGTTGAGTTCATTTACAGCATTTACTCTTTGAATCAAGCATTTCAACATCATCTTATGATTGGGATTCACTCTTAAAAAATGTAATAATTCAAACTTTAAGATCAAAATTGATGGTTAAGTCAAACACATCATTAATCAACTCAAGCTAGAAAACACTCACGCTTCTACATGATCTAGCGAGATTGACCATAGGGATTCCCCCTATAGATTAGGATACCTTTTTTTCATAGCATGAAGTGTGGGTCAAGGCCACCAAGGTGACAGTGGGTGGCTTGCCTAATAGTTGCCTCTAGGTTCTCCTGCTGTGGTTAGGACTTTTATATCTAAGTGAGAGTTTGAGCAGTAACACACCACAAGATACAACTAAACCTAAAAACAATCATGCCAATACAAGCAAATACAAGCAAACTAGGTTGAATTACAAAACCCAACAGAATATAAGCAACCTCTGCAGTAAGTACCATTTCAGTTCTAAAATTATTATATTTGATTTAACTGTCATGAAAGGCAGGTGATTGACAATTGGCAGGTCAAGGCATCCCCATCAGAGAAGTTGTTGGTTCACTGGAGCCAAGGAGTGCGAATTATCACAAATCCAACAGCCTTCCTTGGCTGAAGTGAACCGACACCTTCCCAACCTTCCTTGGCTGAAGTGAACCGACACCTTCCCTGATAGGGGAGTGCCAATTATCACAAATCCAACAACCTTCCACGAACAACTTGCACAATTGCCCTGACACCATGAAGCAAGAAATCCTTTCACATTTTCAAAGCGAGCCTCACAGGCCAATGGGGTGTTGTTTCTATGGTAAAGTCGGCGGAGTGTCAACCCATCTAGCAGGATTCCATTCTTCCTCTAGGTTGCCCCACACACGTGATCTGGGTTTCAAAAAGATGATGTGGGGTAAATGGATGATTCTGGGTGATTTTGGCTACCCCTCTGACCTGGTATCTAAGCCAAAGGCAATCTACCCCAAAGGGCAAGTTTCTTGAAGCACATCCAAGAAAACTAGAGAGAGAGAAGTGGGCCTCACAGGCTTTCAGTGTATCTCCAAGAACAGTTCTATAATAGGTCATTAACATAGCAGGATACAAAGATAAAAGCATTAAGAGCTACAAAAATATACCAACAAAATACCCTGCAATTATCACAATAGTCACTCTCGACAATGCCACTATGAAATACGCGATTCACTGAAAAGACCAAACAAATCTCAGAGAGTATTATGTGTAAGATATAAATCAGACAGTCCTTGGCAGAGAGAATGGCAATGAATTCATATAAATAACTGAACAGTATGTGGGGGCTTAGAGTTACCTTAAGGCACGAACTGCAACATGCTTGCACATGAAATGGAAAAAGAAATTGGCTCCATGAAGGAACAGCACCACTCCTGTGCAACCCAATAGAAACAACTCCACCACCATGTTGTTTTGGTTGCTTGCTTGATTCTTCAAAGAAAGATATCTCTTATCAACTGATATATGATGCACAGCACACCTAAGTCAATCAATTAAACATAATTCCTACGCACGCCATGATTGATTTCTTTCAGTGGCCTCGCTTGCTTTTGAGTCAATCGATCTGGATTCTGGGTAGATTAGCAGGTGGAAGGAAGGCGTGCTGCAAGAAAGGCGTGTTCGGCTTTTCTAATAAGGTTGAAACGAAGACGAAGAATAGAAGACCTTAGCAAAAGCCAGACAGCCGCCTGAGGTCGGTGGGGACGGTGGTGGTTGTCGGTGGTCGTACATGTATTCTTTATACGCAGTCCTAATCCTTTTCTCTGTTATAACGAATGTTTTTTGTGTGTAATATACACATATCCAACCTCCATCTTCCCCACTTCAGTGGGTGGATGATGCGACTGTGCTGTCAACTCATTTGGATAAACTTTATGGGAGAGACACGACACTCCCAGTTTGGATAAATAAATTATTATTTCCGTACTAAATTCTTATAAGTTCTTTCCAAACATACGATGTTCAGAACGGGGTTATCTTCTTTGTTTGGATTTTTATGAAATTTAACTACCAACATATTTTATATTTTATTTTATTTTATTTTATCATTGTTTTATAAAAATGAAAATATGTAATTGTATTTTTGCAATATTAAATATTTATTTTATTATTTTTAAATTTGTAAAATCTATATTAATTATGAGATATAATTTAACCACTTGTTTTTTAAATGTAAAATTTGTTTTGTTTTTAAATATTATAAAAGCAAATTTAACACATTTATAAAAGTAATTAAATCAAATCTCTCAATATATAAATATTTATAATATTACAAAACCATATAAAAAGTAATTGTATTTAAAAAAAATTGATATGACTAAGTTATTAAGCGAGAGTTCAAACTATAAAAAAAAATTGATATGACTCAGTTATAAGTGAGTGTTCAAACTAATTAAAGTAACCCAAGTTTGAATTTGACATTACAAATTTCCTATGATTTTAGTTCTAGTTCCAATTGCACTTTTCACATGTTTGATTGTGTTGGGTCTTGTGATAAATACGAGTTGCACTTTTCACATATTTGTGTTGCGTCTTGGGATGAATACTAATACAACATTATAAAAGTAAAAAAGAAGCCTAAGAAGTTATCACTATGTTTTAAATTCATCCACTTTTATTATTTTAAATATGATTGCTATGAATACAATGTAAAAAATTCAAAGGAGAAGAATCACCTTACCCAGATGTTCAAGAGCATAGGATACAAGAATAAAGAAATTAAGATGACAATGAGTAGAGCCTTTCAAAGAGGAGGAGGTGAGCCACATTTTAGAAACAGTCATCCTCACAAGACAGTCCACCTCCCCTACATCAAAGGAGTCACTAATAAGATTTCCCCTACATCAAAGGAGCCACTGATAAGATTTCCAAAGTTTTGAGAAAGAAAGAAATTATGACCTCTTTTAAACCATCGGAAACTGTAAAATAGAAGATGAGGTTACTTAAAAACATATCATATCACTGTCAATATAAAGGAATATATAAGGTTATTTTCTCTTGCAGTAAATGTTACATTGATGTTATGGCGTCATTTGCCACCACATATGCTTATGATGGCTTATTGGCCTGAGCTACATCACTTTCCCTGCTTGCAAGAACATTTTCCTCCTTTCCTCCTTAAAAATACTTAAAAAAACCCCATTTTTGTTAATGTACACGACTATCCTTAACACATCTCACGTATGTAAGCTTGTTACCAGTTAGCAACTCGCATACATGTTAATTTGGCTCAAAAAAATAATAATTCCGACTTTTTGGGTGGATTTGATGGGTTCCCCATGTTCCTGACCTCTTGTAGCCCATCCATAACTCTTCCAATTGTTAAAAAGGAGTATAAATTAGAGCCTAAGGGTGGAGGAAAGACAAAACATAGAAATACATCCTTATGTTGTCATTTTGAATTCAGTCCTGCAAGTTTTGTTTTCCCTTTGCATCTGAGATTGTCCCTTCCATCTGGAAACCCTTGTTTTCAAAAGTTGTGTTCTCCCTATCTTGTCAGGAAGGAATCTTTAGCCTTCCTTGGACTTGTTTGAGCAGAAAATATTGAAGGTATTGTTGACCATCTCTGGCCTTGGGTGGAGGAACTTGGAGTCCAATTTTGGGGTCGTGCTGCATTGGTTACATGTTGTAACCGTTTTTTTATGTTATTCATAATAAAAGATCTCTCGTTTTCATCCAATTTCATATGTTGGTTCATTTTTCTAGTGCATTTTACATCTCCTAATTTGAATCTACTATGAAAGTTATAATGTTCATCTATTGATGTTTTAGTTAATTATCAGATAACTACCTCTTTGCAGTTGCTCGTCCTTTTGTGTGCAAGATATTTCAAAGGAGTGTTGCGGAAGAGTGTTGGAGAGGAAGTCTTCATGTGGGATCGACATCAAACGTCGAAGTCCAAGTTTGTTTTCTTCTCTCTCCCTTGAAAGTTAGTTATAGCAAGGTAGTTATTTTCGGTTGACTACTTGATTTGAGTCTAAGAGTGGTCTTTTAGGGTATCGCTCTGTTGTGGCTCTGACCCATAACTATAGGACATTGTTCTCTGTAACAGAACTGGTGACTCCACTAGGGATTCTCCCTTTTTGGGTCATTAGGGGTGCTTGTGGTTTGTATTTCTTTTGAAGTTTTTTTTGCGTCTTTGACTATTATTTAGCGTTCTCTTAATTTTTGTAATCCTTCACGAGTCTTCCAGGCCCTTTTCTCTCAAATTTGAGGGGTTTTTAATGGGTGTACATGTGTTTCTTTCAATACATACGCGTATATATGCGGCTTTGCTTAAACACAATTGCATACATACGTTGGTTGTCAGCGAGACAGTCGTGTACATGTTATGGGATTGATTTTTTTTCTTCTGCTCAGATCACTGGAAGTTAGGTTGTGGTACTATAAGGTCATCTTGGATCCTATGAGTCTCTAGGGATTGCTTTTTGGTTTCAAAAATTGTTTCTTTCATTTCAATATTATAAGAAAAGTCCAAGAATTTTTTCAACTTGCTTTTTTTGTCAATGTTGTTTTTTGACTTTTGATGGTTTAAAGTCTTTAGAAAGATTCGTCAGGTGTATATTTCACTCTAACATGTTCTTACAGTTTTTTATAAGGTGTTTGATCATCTATTGAAGTCTTTCTTTCCTTCTACCTTCTTGTTTTCTTGATTTAATTGTATAAACGGAAGTGTAAGATCATGTACTTGTGAACTTTAATCCTTACTCTTTGCATTTTCACTCAAAAAGAAAGAGTTCATTGTATGCATGTTTTATTTCCAAATTTTCTCTTGTACTTTTCAAAAAAAAGAAAAAACCTAGTTTGTTGCTAGTTAGGTTTCTTTCTTTTTGTTGCTTTGATTTGCTTCATTTTTTAAAAAGAGAAATATATTAGCATAGACTTTGTTTTCTTCTCATCTTGAAAGAATTTCAAAGGAAAAATAACAAAGACCATCCTTTTGTTTGCTTCTTTTGCTTTTCTCAAAATGTTGCATTGTGCATTTTGCATCAGAAAGAGAAAAGATTGCATTTCAAGGTTTGAAATTTTGTTCATGCATTTTACTTTTTTGAAGCTCTTTTTCATTGAAGAATTAGTGTAAAAGTTTTATTTGTCGGTGTTCTTATAAGTTTAATTTTTGCAAGAGTCTCAAACAACATCATTTGCACTTTCGTACCCTTTGAGTAAAGAATGATCACTAAAAATGAACGTTTAATTTAAAATTTAGTAGACTTCAGTTCTAAGGTTCAAAAACAAGTTTAGGGTTAGGGCCTTGGATTAGGATTGGAGAGATAACTCTCCAAGTCCAGTAAACAAACATAGGAGTCTGAGATAGGGAGAATCAAATCCAATTTTTGTATAAGTATAGTCGAGAGCCTCATCTAACATAGGATTTAAACACAAGGTCGCGTGAAGGAGAGTCTAGGAGATAAACCCTCTGAGGCTTGATCGAGCATTGTGGAGAGATCATATTTTGGAGGTTTTGCTAGTGCCCATACCTCCCTGAGAGGTGACTCTTTCAAAGCTTCTAACTTTGTTACCCTTCCCATACGTTCAATCCTAACTACTGACTGCACCCCTCGAACATTGACTATGAGTTGGTATCCTTAGTTTATTTTCCTAGGTATCTCAAAGGTGACCACGGGGGGTTTCCCGTGGTACCTGAGGCATACATCGTATCATGCTATCAGTACCCCTGGAGGGTGCCCCGTGAAGCGAAGGTTACTTGCACATGGTAGGGATGGTAAGTGGAGGTCAAGGTAATTGCTTCTCACTCCTTCGTTCATCGGTCTCGGGACTTGATCAACCCATGTTGGTTTCCATAAGTTCTCTTTCCACTTTTTCATTGCTTTGGAATTAGGACTTTATCCACTTGGGATGAATTTTTGAAGAAGCCATTTTTTTGTCATGTTTCTCTTAGGACTTTTTAGTGCAGTGTTGCTTTGTACAATTGACCTTAGGTTGTGTCAGTATCACCACTTTTGGATCGTTGGTTCAAGGTGGTCGACCGATCACTCCACTGGTCGAGAAGGACCCCCGATCTTTCTCGTGAAGGACGTGTGGAGCCACCTCCTAGAAGGCGTAGGTTTTTATACCATTGGTTCATCAGAGTCAGTGTGTGAGACTTTTTTGGACATGAACAATCCCACAAGGGACAAACATGTGCATAAGAACGACATGGAAAAAGTTATTAAGGATACCAACCAAGGGACCCCTTCCCAAGGGGATTCTTGTACTTTCCGTTTCTTTGGAAACATCGGTTCCCCCTTGATGGCCACTTTGAACATTCCTGGGTTGAATGTAGGAATATTGGTTTAGTTGTAGACCACTATGAACGCCTTGAATGCTCTTGATGATTATCATATAAACCCCTTATGTCATGGTTATAAAATGGATGTTGATCCTTTATTGTATGCATCCACAAAGTCTACTTCTCCTTTGTCTCCTCCTTTTGGTGAAAGTCTAGCTACTAGTAACCAAAAGTCTAAAAGAAGTAGGAAGAGGAAGAGTAAGAAGAATAATTCACCAACATTTGCTAGTCAACATAATTAATTCAGTTTGTTTATATTTAGGTTTTAGTTATAACAAAATAAAAATTGCGGAAAAGGTCGTTTTTGTTGTTTTGTCAAAATACGACTATCACTGTTGCAGATTCCAGATTCCTTGCTAAATTAAAGTTGGTGATACTAAGTCTGTTGACGAGTTAAAGGGTTTTTTCTCCTATTCACTTCACGGGTAAGAGCCAAGAACACCTTTTCCCGTTTATTTCACTTAAAATGTTGAAACCCTCCACTGTTAAGAATTTCAAGGCTCTAAGCCCTGCTGAAGCCGCCTTGGTAGATATGGATTGCCAATTTTTTGACCCTAGGATCTCCTTTGACCTGTACGAATTGCATAATTCATCATAAGCCAAACACAATGAATTAAATGATTATTTTAATGCCTGAGGTCTGAACCTGGCATGTTTTATCATGCCCCAAACCTATAACTTCCTAGAATTTGTGCATTGTTGTGCACATAATTATGTTTCTTCTTCGAGAAGTGTATTAACTACAAAAGGGTCATTATTTTTTGAAATCAAAGATAGTCCAATTGCCCGAATGTTAAATGTAGAAGATTTTACTGATGGACATATTCTAAATGAGGAAACCCTTGTTGCAGAATTTAATCAATTGAATGCCCAGGACAGACAAGCCTTTCTGCAATCCTTGATGGGAAATGGTTCTAGTTCTTTGCAAATCTCTGAAGTTATGAATCTGGAATATTTTCAACCAATGTACAGGAAATAATCGCTATGATATGTTTAGTGTTGGGTTATGACTCTGATAAAGTTGTGGACAGTTCTATTTTGGGTCTTCTTAGGGCCATTTGTCCTCCTACCACTCAATTAATGGCTAGATTATTCTTTTCTCAGCTTATAGAAGACTTCTTACATGATCAACTCAATGATTTTTCTCTGGATAGATCCTATAGGTTTCAGTCTTATCTGGTGTATTTGCTTTGTTTCTCTAAAATGAGAAATTTCCAAAATTTAAATTTAGAGATTGAAGACAAAAGTGGAAGTCCCCTATCAGTCATTCACTAGATAATTGTATTTAGGTTGAAGTTATAGAATGTGGGTTTTATTGATTATGTCAATTCTTTTATGTCATTATCCTATACTATGTTTCATGAAGGGAATCCTCCTAGAATTTTCCCAGGAGTAAAATCCCTTTTACATGAATCTTCATAAACTAATTTAGGAGATTGGTACTTGTTCGAGGATTATACAGAGATAAGAATGTATGGATTAGATGTAAAACCTTTCAAATTTCCTAGTTTCTTGACTATGACTGTTTTTGCTTTGGAATTTATTAGACAAATTCTTGATGCTGATGATATCCATTTTATTCCTAGAAAGAAAAGGACTAACTTCAAACCAAAAAGAGAAGTTGGCCCTTTTATTGATGTCAATAAATCAACTGTGCATGTTGTTGAGGCAGTGTTGTAGGGATTGGATCTTGAACAAGGGGAAACTTGGAAATATGATCCTTTGGGGGTTATTAATGCCAAAAGACTGGAGTTTGAGAAAATAGGATATGAACACTAGAGAAGAACTTATCTGGAACAACTCAGGAATATTGATAACTGGTAGGAAGTTCAAAATAGGTCCCTATCATCCCAAGCTGAGGATATTGATACTCCTCAACAACATGAGAAGTTATTAAAGAGAAATTCCAATCAAGAATTCCATAATATTTCAGAAACAGTGGAAGGGTCATCAAGCAAGAGGTTGAGAATTGAAGACTTTTTAGTGGAAAATTTAGAGGAAGAGGTTCCATCTGAAACATGAACAATTGGAGAAATTCAAAAAGAACCCATTTACTTGATGGATCTTCTTCCCTCAGTGTTCTTGAATCCAACATGAGAAGAGACTTCAGAAATGAAACCCCAAAGCATATTCTCAAAATATGACAGTATGAAAAACCAAAATGCATAGATAAGGCAAATTTTACTACAAAAGTTACATCATGATTAATAAAAAACAAGGTTGTTGTCTACAATAGACTTTGATAAAGGGAGATTGAATTTGTTTTTTTTGGAATCAGCAGGAACAAGTGTTCAAGGTCATAGTAATTAAAAGTCAGAAAAAATTTCTTTTAATCTTGATCAGGTACCCTTATTTGACAAGATGAATCTACACAAATAGACATGAGAGATGATTAATAGAGACATTATCATGATTACTCTCAGTATGAAGAAATTGGAAAAAATGAACAATCATCTGAAAGAACAATTGAAGCAAGACCAAATAGCTTTCAAGGTCTGACAGGTGAGGATAGAAGATTTGGAAAAGAAACTCTTAAGAATAAGAGATAATGCTGTTGATGAAGAACCAATACAGAGCTAATAACTTCCAAGGACAATAAAATAATTATTTTGAAAAGAAAACTTAAAATGATTGATCTAGATCATGTTTGTTCGCGTCGGAAGTCACTCCTAGATTGCAGCAGGAGCAGAGCCCGACGCCCATCAGTTTAATGTCACGATTTGTTTAATAAAGGGATGATCAAATGGAAGTAAACTCAGAACCATATCGTTTCAACTCTGAAACTAGGTCGGGCATGCATGGGTAAGCGAGGTCTTAGATAAACTTCAAACAGTAAGTTGTAATAAGGGTGAGCAAGGGGAAGACTTGTATAAGAAGAGTGCAAAGGTATGTCAAAAACATAAGGTTTCTAGCAGACTGGGGAAGAAAGCATTCAAACGCAAGATCCTCTTACATTCAAACGCAGAAAACCAGAGAATACAACGATGCAATGATAAATCCTTTATCATGACATAACTGCAACAATTCATGCGAATCAGTCATCCATGAACTCTCTAGTATGAGATGAAAGCTTAGATGAAGTAGAAAACTGTTTTTCATAAAACAAGAAATATTATATACAGATGCACAACCCAAGAACTAGAATGGTTATTGAAGCTTTTCAGTCGGGAGCTTTTCTCTACCATCGATACTTACAAAAATACAAAGACTAAGCTTATAAACTCAGGAAAATTCACCTCACAGAGGCATGTCCAATCACCCAAGGCTTGGTGTCCCTTCAGTCAAACTTGTACTGATATCTTTCTTTAAATGCCACCTTAACTACGCATGGCTCCTGTAAGGAGGGTAGTTGAGACATGAAATGCTCGGCTAGCGTGCACAGACTTCTCTGTCGAGTCGAGGACTTCGGCATGGCTTTGTTGAGAAAATCGATACACAGGACCTTTGCGAGCAGGCGGCTTGCTAGACCCTCCATTCCCCTCACTTAATGAACGAAAGGAGGTTTCAACCACCCGCTCTTGCCTTCATTTACTTCAATGCTAGAAACAGTACTGAGATCGGGTCGGATGGCGCCTGGAGATCGCGATGATCCCCTCTGTAACTGAACTCGGCGCCTTTGGCCTTCTTTACGCAGCTCCTCCCTCCAAGTGACCACAGACTGTGACCTCGTGCTTTCGGTGTTCGCAAATGGGAAAGAGCTACTCCTGAAATTTGAAATCGCGATGAGCGAAACGCCGAGACGGCTCAATCTGGTGCCACGCGTCCCTCTGGGATCTGACGGTTTCGAACTCACCCGACGCTGCTGTGGGCCCGGGCCAAGGATTCTCCTAGCATCTCGTGCATCAAAACATAACGAAGCTGCCCTTTGTGCCTTGGAGTCGCAATGGGCGAAACGCCGAGATGGCCCAATTTGCTGCCAAGTGTTCCCTTTAGATGGACGGCTGAAAATGCTTTGTGATGTCGCGGGCCCCAGTTTCGGCATTTTCGGCGCTGTCGGGGTTCGGGGTTTCGCGATGTTCAAAGACATAAAACCTTCACCCCACGAACTCCCGAATGTCGAAATGGCACGGATGCGCGCCACGTGTCCTTAAGATGACAGGTCGAGGTAGCACTCTCCGCTTAACAAGGGAACGCGCTCCTTCTCAGGCTCGCTTTATGTGACCTGGCGCTAGGACCGTGGGTCGGGCCTTGAAGGGCGCTTATCGGCATTTCGGGGTTTGGGGTTTCGAAAGGCGAAGAGGTGGGGAATTTTACCCCTTGAACTCCCGAATGTCGATATGCCGATGTGACTGGATCCTGCGCCATGCGTCACTGGATCGGACGACCCAGATTCAGCCTTGAAATATAGGAGCTTTCCTTGATGCTATATGTTGGGTAACTGGGTATCCCCGAGATCCCGATGACCGTTGATCTGCTTCATGGATGGATCTCGACTGTCGACAGCAAAACCTTGCCCGCTCGCTTGACTCGTAACTAGAAAGGAGATCCTTCCACTGCTGTGCGTGGGTGTTTCTCGGTCATTCTGTAGACCTGGGTGCTTTTGTGCCTAAGAAAAAAATAATCGCTAACATTAGGCTCCATGGGGGATAGATTCGTCCCTGTGATGCTCTAAGAACTCCTTCTGCAATTTCAGTGCCTTGCTATTGGGCTACGGAGTCACTTACTAAGCCGAAAACATGAAAAAAGAAAATAAACAAAGATCTAAAGGACAATATTTACAAACAAGGGAGCCGTTTGAGGCTCAAATAAAACATTTCTTCAGAAAATGCCCATTCACTGGACTGCTGAAAACCTCCTCACCCTCCAGATCTTGCAACCCATACGTGTTGTTGGAGAAAATCTCAGAGATCTTGAAGGGGCCAATCCAGAGGGCGTCAAACTTGTTGTGTTTGCCTTTATCCTGCCTGGGGGCGTCCCACTTAAGTACCAAGTCCCCGATCTTGAACTCTTTCTTCCTGACCTTCATGTCGAAAGCCTGCTTGATCTTTTCCTGGTGACTATGAGTTGCGGTCCTTACCTGCTCTCTGATCTGTTGCACCTCTACTATCTGATGAATCCTTATGATCATATGATATGTTTCTCCATCATAGTCTTGAAAGAATTTTTCCACAGGTAAGGCGAGCTGAGTAGGGAAAACTGCCTCTGCTCCGTAGACTAGCAAACTTCAACTTTGAATCCCAAACCGTTTTGTTGTCTTCTAACAGTCTTTTGATGATCCTTATTAGGCTTTTGTTGGAGGACTCTGCTAAACCATTTCCCTGGGGATAGTAGGGGGTGGAGTGAATTAGTGAGATCTGGAACTGCTCACAAAACTTAATTAGAGGCTCAGACTTGAAAGAAGCAGCATTATCGGTGACGATCTTGCTGGGACAGCCAAATCTGGCTATGATATCCTCCAGGAAGCTAATAATTACTTTGTTTGATACACTTCTAGTGGGGACAACTTCTATCCACTTGGTAAAATAATCCGTTGTAGTCAGGATCCATCTGTGCTGACCACTTGAGGGAGGATGAATTTCTCCAACGAAGTCCAACCCCCACTGCTGAAAAGGTGTTGAAGATAATATAAGCTTCAATGGCAGCGGTTTGAGCTGTTGCTTTCCTGAGAACCTTTGGCACTTGATGCAAGCTCTGATTTCTCGGCAGACATCCGGGAATAAAGTGGGCCAGTAATACCCAGCTCGGAGTATCTTGTGAGCTGTGGTCTTCCAGAAATGATGACCTCCACAAAGGCCGCTGTGAAAATCAAACATAACCTTCTGGGCCTCTTGCGGGTCCAGGCATCTCAAAAGTACCCCTAGAGGGTATTTCCAGTACAAGATTTGGTCAATGAGACAATATCTGATCGCCTTGATCTTTAAAGCTCTCGCTTTGCTTTTACCCATTCCATCGGGGGGCTTTAACTCCTGCAGGAAGTATAGAATGTCACGATACCAGGCGCAATCTGCCAGTGATAAGACATCTTGAGAGCGTTGGATGGGCAACTCAGCTTGCTGAGTTCCTGAGCGAGTGTTGATGAAACTAACTCCCAAGGCTTCACAATTGGATTCAGCTAGTAGCTTGACTAGACCCTGCCCCTTAACCAACTTGGTGGGCTTTATTTCCAAGTCAAATTCCAGAATTTTTTCTATCCATTTGCCTCTTCTCCCATCTATGTCTGGTTGTACAAGAATGTCCTTTACGGAAGCTGAAGGAACGCATGTTGTCACCTTCGAATGCAAGACGTAGATCCTGAAATCTTTGAGGGCTTTCACTAAGGCATAGGCCTGCTTCTCCATGATCTCATACCTGGTCTCTGCATCTCTTAATGCCTTGCTGAATAAGGCAATGGGTTTCTCACGCCCCTCCTCATTTTTCTGCAACAAGACCACTGCTACTGTATCAAAAGAAGCAAAGGAGAAAATTAGGAATTCTTTGGAATAGTCAGGACTGATTAGCACAGGTGTCTCAGTCAATGCCCTTTTTATTTGGTCAAAGGATGTCCTGGGCTCAACAGTCCATTTCACTTTGTTTCCCTTCCTGAGCATGGTCGTGATGTGTTTCACTAGCTCGGAAAAATTTGAGACAAACCTCCTTAGAAAATTAATTTTCCCCAAAAAGGCCTGAACCTCTTTTTTGGACCTGGGAAGCGATAAGGTTTGAATTGCTTCTACCCTACTAGGATCAATCTTCACTCCCTCTGCTGATACTATATGGCCTAATAACTTCCCCTCCTTCATAGAAAACAGGGACTTCTTGGGATTTAGGGAAAGAACAAATCTCCGACACTTTGAGAAAACTCTGCTTAAGTGGCAGCGGTGCTCCTTATCAGACCTGGAGAAGACCGTGATGTCATCTAGGTAGATCACTACAAACTGGTCTTTTTCTCCGATGAAGGCTATATCCATGGCTCACTGAAATGTTGCTCCTGCATTCATTAGCCCAAATGGCATTTTAGCATACATGAATGTGCCCCAAGGAGTGGTGAAGGTTGTCTTCTCTCTGTCCTCAGGCATGACTGATATCTAATTATAGCCAGAAAAACCGTCGATCATGGAAATCCTAGATGCACCGGTTACCCTTTGCAATATGTGCTCCATGTTGGGCAAGGGATAATTGTCTTTCTTTGAGCTCCTGTTCAGGTTCCTGAAGTCGACACAAAGCCTGATTTCTCCACTTTTCTTTCTTACGAGAACCAAATTGGCTACCCATTCAGACTATCTCAAGGGGACAATGATCTGGGCTTCTAACAACTTCTTCACTTCTTTCTCCATGACAGGTAGCAACATAGGGTTTATCTGTCTTAGCTTATGCCTGAATGGATTAGCCTCTTCCTTTAGTGGGATCTTGTGTTCAATGACGGATGTATCATACGTTTTGAGGTCTTTGTATGCCCATGCAAACACGTCAGCAAATTCTTTTAGCAACTCAATATATTCGGCCCTCTGCTCTGTGGTCAAACTGCTTGACAACTTAACAAACTTGGGCTCCTCCGATGTGTCGATGTTGCACTCAGCTGTATCAGCATCTTCATCCACAACTCTACCCTTTATTGCCACATCATTCCCATTGAACAATATTTCCAACGGGACTAGTCCCCTCGGGATGTGATTGCTAGGTAGCTGAATAATCGGGTGGTTAGAAATTTTATTTAAAAACACCTCAGGGTGAGAGTCATCTTCTGTGTCAGGATCCTGATCGATGTGCAACGCAGAAAATTCATCAACGGATCGGAGAAATCTTTCAATTTCCTGATCATCTTCGAATACCTTCCAATGCTTGACATTGTCCGGTATAGAGGGCCTATATTTTAATTCAATATCAGAGTGGACTATGGACGGTAGAGAAACTTTGAGCAAACTGGTTGAGACAGCTAAAGAATCGGCCACAACATTATCCTCCCTTGGAATAAAAGAGATATTGAAAGCTGAGAATAAATTGTCAATTAGGTCCCATGCTTCATTCCTATAATTTCTGAGTCGAGGGTGCTTAGCTTGATACACACTTCTGATCTGTTGGACCACCAACTCTGCATCTCCGAACACTGCTATCTCCTGAATTCCCATTTCCTTCGCAGCTCTTAATCCTAGAACAAGGGCTTCATACTCTGCCACATTGTTGGTGGTTTCAAATTCTAATTTGTATGACAGAGATACGGTTTCCTGGGCAGGTGACACAAAAAACACCCCAGCACCAGTGCCTTCCCTGGAACAGGCTCCATCAAAAAACATTTTCCAAACGGGGGTGATGGAAGGAGGAAGTTCACGAGGAGAAGTGGGTTGCTTTCTGAGTTCAAGAGGAGGCTCGGGAGCATGAGTGAGTTGTAGTAAACTGGAACCTAAATCAGTGTCCAAGGCGAAAATGGGATGGTTGGTAGGATTAGCTTCATCACTGATTATATAGGCCAATTGGGCTTCCCTATATAGCCTTCTATGCTCTCCTCCGAACACTGGGATAGTAGCATATGTGAGGTCCATCTGCAAGGTTCCCCCCAGTCTTTTTATCCAAGATCTTGACAACAACATACCGAACTTGGGGGGGACATCAGCCACTACAATATCCATGACCACACTTTTCATGGGCAACTGAAACAAGGTCACGACCAAGTCTTTGATAACACCGAGACATTGAACCCTCCTGGAGTCAAAAGAATAGAGGTCATGATAGGCTCGAGTGACTTCTAACCCTAATTCTTCCATGACAGTTTTGGGCATGAGGTTGTGAGAAGCCCCTGAATCCATCAAGCAATTGTGCAGTACCTTGTCATGTATGTTCAAGGAAGTGTAGAAGGGAGGGGATGAGTCATTCCTATCTTCTACCATAGGACCTAAAATAACTGCAGGTTTTTCATCTTGCAAATTGATGGAGTCTGTGGGAAGGCTTGAGACCTCAGACTGTAAAAGCTGAGAGAAGCATTTTTTGAACCCTTCATGTTTAATCAATTCTGTCAGGGGCACAGGGATTCTGATTTTTTGAATTGCATGCTCGAAATTAAAAGAAGATGAGAGCTTTGTGATTTCTCTTATTTCGGGAGCATGAGTCTCGATAATGGGAGAGAGGGGTTGGGTCTTCTTACCTCTGTGACTGTCTGCTGCTTCATTGGCAGGTTTCTCTGTCTTGGTGGAATGCTCAGGAACGTCAGACGCTATAGTCTTTTTCTTTGACCTCAGATCATATATGCCTGGGTTGCCACTAGCCTTGTCTCCCTTACTCAGTTCATTTAACTGAATGTCCATGAGAGACTCCTCGTATGCTGATTGGGTGAGATGAGGAAAAGGAGGAGTGTCCCCGAAGCAATGGATTTCAGGATCCAACTCATTTCTTTCCTCTTCTTCTCCCTCGGCCACAAAATTGTTTTGAAAAGGGGTCTGAATTTTCTGGTCTTCTCTGTCTCTTCCCTTCTCTCTTTGCACATTCGGGGGAGTAAAATTATTTGGCCTCCTGAAACCTCCTTTATTTTTGGCATTCTAAGGGCCCTTGTATGCTTTCCTCCCTTCCACCCTCATTCACTCCATCTCTGCAGACAGAGATTTCACCATCCTGGTTAGTTCGTCCACTTGAGGGTGGGGCACTGATGGGTCAGAAGTCGAGGCTTCCGACCTTCCCTTTCTCATGTCTGCATCAACCTTGTTTCTCAGTCTGTCAGCTGCTAATACATTAGATTCCACTTCTATGGCCGCATCTTGCATTTGAGCCAAGGAGGTGGCTCTTCTTTCTCTCAATAACAGGCAGAAATCGGGGCTGAATGCACTAGCATAAGAAATTTTGGCCGAGGCTTCTGAAGGCTTTATTTCGGTAGGGATTTTATTATACATCTTATTGAATCTTTTGGAGAAGTCAGAGATAGACTTTCCATCCATCTTCTTCAAAGACCCGAACTCTGTCATGTAATACATGAAATCCTTCCTATCTCCCCACTGCCTCAGAAAAGCACTATCTAGAGCTTCAATCCCAACAATTGACCCTGGATCCAATCCTCTAAACCACTTCCTCACCTCGCCATCCAGGCTCTGGACAAAGACTCTCATCTAGACATCTTCATTTTCAATGTTGAGGTTGTCTGCATAACTGTAGAAAGCAGTCAGGTGCTCTTCGGTAGTTATGTCTCCTTCCCCAGTGAACTTGGGCATGTACTTCAAGTAGTCTCCAACAGGGAGAGGATTCATAGGATGGGGTAGGACTAAGGGATCATATCTGGCAGCAAGTATGGCGTCCATTCTATTCAGAGGGGGATTAGCACCAGCCATAGGAATATTAGGTGGAGGAGAACTGGGAGGAGAAGGGGTTTGCGAGGGGGCTACCGGGAATGAGTCTCGAAGTGGAGTGGGAAACAAGAGGGGATTTAAGGAGAAGGCTAACGAGCTCAAGTCAGTAGGTGTTTTTCTTTGCACAGGAGTAGTAAAGAAAGGAGTGGGGAAATATTCTTTGGTCCTGAGTCCACGCTAAGGTACAGTTTCAGGGGAGAGGGGAGTGACAAGGTCTTGTCCCTCCAGTCGCAGACCAGGAGAGGAAAACTCGACAGGAACACTCCCGAAATTTAGGAAACGGGAAACTTCAGAAACGGGTTTGTCAAGAAACTGAGGAGGAGAAAAAGGAGTTCCCACATAAAGATATGGTGGATTACCTGGTTCGGTGGTGGACGCTTCTTCTTCAGAGGCCTTTCCCCTTCTGAGCACCGCTTCTGGATCTGTTTCAGGCGTAGCTAGAGGCAACTGTGGATGAGACCGCGTATGCCTGCCTCTGAAAGCCACAATTAATATGGCAGGTTTGCCCCAGTGGGGTCGTCACAATGGAGTCGCCAGGTGCACAACAACAATCTTGATAATTCTGATATATGATGCACCTTTAGAATCAGTTAATCAGTGTCGTTCAATCCCGGGGAAAATATTCAACTTCGTCCCCAGCAACGGCGCCAGAAATGTTGGCGTCGGAAGTCACTCCTAGATTGCAGCAGGAGCAGAGCCTCACGCCCATCAGTTTAATGTCACAATTTGTTTAATAAAGGGATGATCAAATGGAATTAAACTCAGAACCATATCGTTTCAACTTCAAACAACAAGTTGTAATAAGGGTGAGCAGGGGGAAGACTTGTATAAGAAGAGTGCAAAGGTCTGTCATAAACATCAGGTTTCTAGCAGACTGGGGAAGAAAGCATTCAAACGCAAGATCCTCTTACATTCAAACGCAGAAAACCAGAGAATACAACGATGGAATGATAAATCTTTTATCATGACATAACTGCAACAATTCATGTGAATCAGTCGTCCATGAACTCTCTAGTATGAGATGAAAGCTTAGATGAAGTAGAAAACTATTTGTCATAAAACAAGAAATCTCATATACAGATGCACAACCCAAGAACTAGAATGGTTATTGAAGCTTTTCAGTCGGGAGCTTTTCTCTACCATCGATACTTACAAAAATACAAAGACTGAGCTTATAAACTCAGGAAAATTCACCTCACAGAGGCGTGTCCAGTCACCCAAGGCTTGGTGTCCCTTCAGTCAAACTTGTACTGATATCTTTCTTTAAATGCCACCTTAACTACGCATGGCTCCTGTAAGGAGGGTAGC
Organism: Picea engelmannii; assembly: GCA_009831015.1. NCBI lineage: Eukaryota > Viridiplantae > Streptophyta > Pinopsida > Pinales > Pinaceae > Picea > Picea engelmannii. The sequence goes on from ML776647.1 coordinate 19,729, forward strand.
TGAGCCATGAAATGCTCGGCTAGCGTGCACATACTTCTCTGTCGAGTCGAGGAATTCGGCACAGCTTCGTTGAGAAAATCGATACACAGGACCTCTGCAAGCAGGCGGCTTGCCAGACCCTCCATTCCCCTCACTTAATGAACGAAAGGAGGTTTCAACCACCCGCTCTTGCCTTCATTTACTTCAATGCTAGAAACAGTACTGAGATCGGGTCAGATGGCACCTGGAGATCGCGATGATCCCCTCTGTAACTGAACTCGGCGCCTTTGGCCTTCTTTACGCAGCTCCTCCCTCCAAGTGACCACAGACTGTGACCTCGTGCTTTCGGCATTCACGAATGGGAAGGAGCTACTCCTGAAATTTGAAATCGCGATGAGTGAAACGCCGAGATGGCTCAATCTGGTGCTACGCGTCCCTCTGGGATTTGACGGTTTCGAACTCACCCGACACTGCTGTGGGCCCGGGCCAGGGATTCTCCCGGCATCTCGTGCATCAGAACATAACAGAGATGCCCTTTGCTCCTTGGAGTCGCAATGGGCGAAACGTCGAGATGGCCCAATTTGCTGCCAGGTGTTCCCTTTAGATGGACGGCTGAAAATGCTTCGTGATGTCGCGGGCCCTAGTTTCAGCATTTTCGGCGCTGTCGGGGTTCAGGGTTTCGCGATGTTCAAAGACATAATATCTTCACCCCACGAACTCCCGAATGCCGAAATGGCACGGATGCGTGTCGCGTGTCCTTAAGATGACCGACCGAGGTAGCACTCTTCGTTTAATAGGGGACTGCGCTCGTTCTCAGGCTCGCTTGATGTGACCTGGCGCTAGGACCGTGGGCCGGGCCTTGAAGGGCGCTTATCGACATTTCGGGGTTCGGGGTTTCGAAAGGCAAAGAGGTGGGGAATTTTACCCCTTGAACTCCCGAATGCTGATATGTTGGTGTGACTGGATCCTGCGCCACGCGTCACTGGATCGAACGACCCAGATTCAACCTTGAAATATAGGAGCTTTCCTTGATGCTATATGTCGGGTAACTGGGTAGCCCCGAGATTCCGATGACTGTTGATATGCTTCGTGGATGGATCTCGGTTGTTGACAGCAAAACCTTGCCCTCTCACTTGACTCGTAACCAGAAAGGAGATCCTTCCGCTGCTGCGCGTGGGTGTTTCCCGGTCATTCTGCAGACCTGGGTGATTTTGTGCCTAAGACAAAAATAATCGCTAACAATGTCCAGACTCCTGAAATAACAAGTCAAATTTTTACAACAACAGATAGAAGTTTTGAAACAAGGAATTTCATCTTCATCTACAATTACTTCATCAGCAAACAACTCAGAATAATTGGCTAAGACTTTAGTTGATTTGTATCTCAAAGAACTTGAGCTAAATAAATAAAAAAGAGAATCCTATACTCATGAAACTGAAATCAAACTTCTAAAGGAACATGTGGGAGAGAAAGAGAGGCAACTCAAGAAATTACATGGAGCAAAAGCCAAAATGTAGGAAGAATTTGATATGTTAAAAAATAAGGTTTCGGGCAAATCATATCTAATTTGAGCTAGACACATTATTTGGGATAAAATTATTGAACAGATAAATAGAATGTGGAGATCTTTCATGATCATGGAAGAATAGGCTAGTTTGGTCAGAAAGGTTGATAAAAATGTACAAGTTGCTTTACAAGAATTGGGAAATAAACCCCAACTAGCTAATCAAATAATTAAAGTGCTCAATTCCAAGACAAAAGAGGAATTGACTCAATCTGGTTTTAAATATAGAAAAAATACAATCATGGAGGTAGAAAGGATGTTTTCAAAGAGAAATCTTATTCGACAAGTCTGAAATAAATTAACCCATCTTCAAAAGAATGTAGAATGGTTTAATAACCATTATAAAAGAATGGTGGAAATGGGTTTACCAGAAATTTATGGTAAAAAGGGTTTACTCCCTTTTCCACGATATCAACCATTGTTGGTAAAAGCAATAGAAAATGCCAACAAATTTAAGGGAGCAACTGGAGTTTTGAAAGGGAAAACAATTGTTGATTTACTGGATGAAGATTTCTTTCTTTTGTGGCATCTCGGGAATTTATTTGACTCTCATCCTACATATGAAAGATATATTGAGGTAGATATTGCCTACAAAAAGATGATTTATTGTAAATATCCATCAAGTCGAGAGTGGGAACGATTGAAGAAGCTTCAATGAACTAGCCAGCCACTTTGAGAGAATTTAGAGATTTTGAAGAATCTATTCCTAGAATTTTGGGATATTTTGTATATGTTTTTGTAATGTTAACTTAAGATCAGGAGGAGATAACCAATTTTGGTTATGATCTTGTTTCTATAAAAGAATGTTGTACAATGATAGAAAGGACTCTTCGAACCTTAATGTAGCAGGAGATTTTCAATAAAGGACTTCACTTTTTTCATAGATATATGAGATTCTGGTTCTTGTTTCTTTAAGTTGTGTTCTCCTTGTGTGATGTTACATATGTTCTCACAATTCACTTTCTTCAGATTGGTGTGTCTAATGTTGTGAATGATTGCAATTTAGTACAACTTCTACTACAATCTATCTATTAAAATTTTACTCAGGTATAGACTTTCCTATGTCTTGTTGTGAGCAAGATAAGACCTATATATGTATGATTTGCTTATCATCGATTTCATGAATTTCATAACAAATACATATATCTTGTTATTTATAGTATTGAGAATAAAGTGAGATTTATCTTAACTGGATACTTTACTTTGTATTTCAATTTTGTTTATCTGAATTTTTCTTCTCATCTTCTGACAATTCATAAAAAGTCTTAAAGAACGAGACATGACCTCTGTATTTCTAGTTATAAAGTTATTGGAATCTCATACTATATTTTTAAGACAACAACATTATTGAATCAAATATCATTTATTTTGATATGCTTTGACATTGTTTTTTGAGCCACAAACAATCTCAGGATTAATAGGCCTAAATACATCAAAAGTTTCAGGATAGTCCACTTTTGGGATGAGTTCAATAAAAGTGGAATTAAAAGATACATGCACTCTCCCCAAAGTTCTCACTTCTTCAACCACTCTCAACGGGTCCTCCCCCAATAGGTCCAAAAACTTAATACATAATTCCATATTCTAGTCATCTAGGCCTGGATTTCTATCCTTCTTAAAGGAATTAAGAACAGAAAGAAGTTCCTCCCTTGTGACTACCCTATACATCCTATCATTCTCCTCTTCTCCGACCAATCTAGGAAATAAGATGCCACCTTGAGAATTTATTCTATGTTTTCTATGTCTAGTTCTTTAAACATGTAATACTCCACGTTGTAAATGTGTATATGTACACATGTTTTTACAGGCTGGTGAGCTAGTATGGTTTTGGGCCGGAGTGCTTGTGTATGTAAGTTTTGGGCCCAAGTTTCTGTGTGATATTAGGTCGAAGAGCATGCATGCTGAAATGTCAGTGAGCCTACCATTGTATATTGTAATCACACTCATATACATTAATAAAATACATCATAGTTGTAGACCAAGTTAGACAAAAGAGTATGGGGGTCTAAGACTCCACAAGAGGGAAAGGGAGATAAGGGATTATGGAAAGGATCTTAAACTAGAGGGATAAAATATATTCCTAAGTGCTAAGTATTATTTATTGTTATTATATCCTAAGTTCCTAAATGATGGGAAGGTGGATACATGAGTGCCATTTGTCAAAAGGGATGTATGCATATTTAAGATGGGATCTTGGTGGAAAATGTGTCCATTCTTTTCCATTATTACCTTGGCATATGGAGTGTGAGATAGGGATTCATTATAACCCCATGACACTTTGAAACCCTACGAATCCTCGGTAGATTTGGGTGAATATTTTTCCTTGGGTTGCCTTGGGAAATCCTGGAGCCTTGGAGGGAGAATTGTCTGGGATAGGTTTCGTTGGGTGTGAGGCCTAGAGGGTGCCTGGAGACTCCATTATAGTAGTTGTATTTCTTGGAGCCATACAGTTCTAAGACTTTCTATCCAACCTGTGATGGATACTTGGAAGAGAAGTGGGATAGATTTAGGTATTGTGGTGCGGAGAATGGGGTAAACTTCCTTGGGTTGTGTAGGATGATGGGGAATGAGAGTTTGTGGGTTGGAATTTCTACTGGAGTTTAGTACCTTGGCCTAGCCATTGCTTGTTGTAATGATCCTCCTCGTTACGACGACGATCCTCTTATAACAAGTGCAAAAAAAAAAAATTGTGTGTGTGTGCGTGTGTACAAGGATAATAAATACATTCGACTCTGTGTCGCCATATGATGACGAACATGGCGCATGCAACTGCAACGACAACATAATGATCTAAAACGCACATCAAGTAACTGCAAGAAAGGTACGACAATCGACCAACAAAATAATTAAGACTTACTACCCGCCCATCCTACCCTGCAATGGTTAGGACCTCCAAGACACATAAGCAACGCTCAAGCCCATGTTCCCATCGATTTTAACCATTTAAGGTCTCAAGGCTGGCGACTGTTCTGAGGAACATGGAGGTGTCTACATCCTGCCCGACACAAGTAGACCAAGCCTACTAAGCTAAGACATAACCATCAAGATCGCAATCAACCAGGTTATCTACATTAAGGCAAATTGCATTAGTGAAACATTATTAACCCATTAATTTACTCACTACTATTACGGTATTGCTTGGGAAGTGTACCTTCATTTTAATTTCATGAAAAAGACAATTAATATAAGGCGAGTAAGGCAATTAAAACAGTCTAATCCAACCTCCAATAGGAGCCCAACTTCGCATGTCGAAGGTGCATAATGACATTAAGGTGAAATCTAAATTAGTCTTAGAACCAACTCATTTCGCAGTTTTAATCTTGCAAGTGTCATCTTCGTACCATCTAAATCAACCGGCCTTAAAATATTATTGATTGCTAAGAGCATTTTGTTTTCAGGTTGATATCTAAAAATCATGTCAACGAATACACACAACTATGTCCCAAGAAGTAGATTATGTACATCATATCCACTTTCATCCATATTCCTCTTCCCATACTATATTAATAATAATTTATTATTATTAATAAAGGCACTTCATTGTTTAATATAATAATCATTAAAGCTTAACCATCTCTAATATATTAATCATTAAAGCTTAACCATATCTAATATAATAATCATTAAAACTTAACCATATTCAATTTATATTTAGTACAATGTCCACTAGACAATACCCACTAAACAATTATCAAAACAATACAAAATACATTAACCAATACCCGCTAAATTTTTATATAAAGACAATTTCTTTTTATACAATTTGAGATAGCTGGTTAGGTTATTAGATACGCAAATAAATTCAAAGCCACTTGTTGATCTATAAGGAGTTATATACATCCAAAATCTGACTGTTATGTAGCCTTACCAAAATAATAAAAACGATTAAAAGAGACTGTAATACAAGTAATCTCAAGGGAGGGGATAGTAATATCAATAATTCATATTGACATCTTTATAAATTTTTAATAACTACGAAATCACCACCATGAAGACAATCTTCCACTTGACAAATTACAACCGTCTAAATTTGAGTCTACATGCTTGTCTTAATTACATTGACGGAGAAAGTAAAATTATAAAAAGTTCCCTGTTAAATCTAAAGGTAGCTATTATCTATGACGCGCAAATCAACTCATTATGACACCTAAATTCTAGTTTAAACCAAATGCCTTTCTTTTACTAGCCGTTCATCTTTTTAAGGCATAAACTAATCACAGGTGGAAAGTTGCAGCTAGCCATTAACACTGTGGATGTGAGAGGCGCTGACAAGGAGTAGAATTAGCGACTACCAGGTCACGACTGCCAAGCAATAAAAGGAAATAAAACAAAGGCAACTAAATCGGCGCCAGAGAAATAAGGGTTGTACCTAAACTACGCATTTCAGCGCAAGGATATAAAGTTACCCAACACAGAACACCAACCCAGATTCAACTATTAAAGGCAATCAAACGCTAAAAGCAAGATGCACAGGTGTAAACATCCTGTCCAAACAACAAGACGCACAGGTGGAACCGGTTGTCTGAATGTTGAAGGTTCATAAAATAAAAATAAAAACTGTGGAGAGTAACACGACTGCCAAGGAAAGAAAACGTTGTCATTCCATAAGAAAACGCCTTTAAAATTAATTCAGAGATAGCAAACGTTGTACAAAGCAGAGAAGCTAACCATTAAATGAACAGATTGTCGAGGTAAAACGCAACATAAAACGTCATCCTCCTCACTAGATAAAAGAAAAACGAAAGAGCTGCGTGAGGATAGAAGGAAACCAAGGATGCAATACTCTGAACACAGATGGATCTCAAGACGTTCTCATCCCCGTCCCAACTAGAAAGGCAAACAGGAAATTGACAACGTTTTTATTTTCGCTTTGAGAGATATTACATGAAGTTGTGAGAGGTTAGTAGAGACAAAGAGGAGTCCCCTCGAAATTCGTCAGTAAAACCATTAGTACCAAGTTTGAAGTAACTCAACCCTTGACTTGAGGTGACCCCGGCAAGCTGATGGCAGCATAGACCATGATGGGGAAAAATAGAGGTGTTGGATTTCATGCCAATGCAGAGGCACGTGGAGCGATTCATCCAGCGCGGGGCACATGAAGTCGTAGAGAATAAAAAGACCCATGGAAAAGGGCACTATGCTTCCAGTACACCGTGGAAAAGGAAATTACAGGCCTGAAATCGACCCCTTTCATTAGCTAGAATACCATTAAAAGTGCAAAAAAAAAGAGACCTAAAACCCAAGTCATTTTTCCTTTATATGACCCCAATATAGCACAGACTGAGGTGGGAGAACTCGAGAATCAAACAAAAGGATCACACGAAATGCTAAATCAAGGATTCTATCGACAGTTAAAAAAAAAAAAAACCAAAACTAAATGGAAACTCAGCTCAATACTAGTCATTGACAATGGAAACAGACTCTGATCCATTAAGATGCTTGGATGGGCTTCAGGCTACTATAGCCTCTATCTACGACCATTCGGCCAAGAAGAGTGTAGGAGATGACTCCTGGGTAAAAGAAAAAAAATAAACAGTAGATGAAAGCATCAATGAACAAACTAATCGCAAGAGAGCGCAACAACAATCGACCAAGGCAATTACAGAGGTAGATGTTTAATGATATAGATACACTAGGTGAAGTATATATTATTTTTCCATCGATTACCGAATTACAACAGCTGAGTTAACGTTTTCACAAAAATACAATTATAATCGTTGAAGTAAATAAATATGCATCCTACTCTACCAAATAAAAGAGCATATCGTTGCCTTATCGCCCGCCTCAAATGACGTCCGCGCGTTCTATGCAATCCTTCTCGCCGACTGTCGAGACTACACCGGTACCTCCCAGCCAATGCTAGTGGGTACTCTGCTTCCCCCAAAGTTCACATGGATTCTTCAATGGCGTGGGTCATGGAAGCTTCCGAGTGACCCTTTAGCTTATGCAAGCCACCTTCTTCTTTTCCAATGATGATTGCTTCATTTATGGTATCTCCTTTAGCACGTTGCCTTCTGCAACCTTCACTATAGATTCCTCAAGGTTATTACATGTGACCTGAAGCAAGGTCAACAAAACAACAAGAAAGAATAATATCCTTCTGATAATATAAAGCAATAGCACGAACAATCATCACAATAGCTCCTTTAGAGATATCACTTATAATTTATCTGAAGCAAAGATTAAAGGTAAGGAATACAATACGAAATGAGGTCAACACTCTCATAGTATTGTGACCAAGCATTCTTCCATGGCAACCTAGAACTAACACACGAGGTTTCTCCTATAGGAGGTGTTAGTTGTATCAGGCAAAGCATTTACGTCTATATGCTCACATGCTATCAAGTATAATACTTTACAAATACTTCTATCTCAACTATAGTCATCAACTTGTCATGTGTACCTTTGAATCTTATCAACTTGATTTAATCAAACCTGGAGCCTTGTCTTCGGGAATGAGTGCTTGCTTTTCTTCCAAGTCTCCTTCACTCAAGATGATGAATGCTTTCTTCAACCTGGTTGTTGTACTATGACAATACGCTATCTTGACAGAAGGTTGGGTTAGAGGATAAGCTCCATGATCTCAACTTTTAATCCATCTAATACCTTGACTCAGTAAAGGTTAGAATGATGGTCATAGCTACAACATGCAACACTCATCAAAATAATAATGCATATCAGAATAATCACACCTGGATTGCTTCATTCCTTTGAATGTGTTGGATCTTGAGATCCTTCTGGATCTATGGCAAGAGATCCCTTCTCTTGCAAATACTCTTTAAAGTTTAACCATTTAAATATATGTGAGTACATACCTCTGATAGCATTTGCAGGTGGTGGCACCATCTGGTAGCAGCGGTAACCATTACCAACTTTTTAAAAACTTCAAGGGCAACTGCAACTGCAACTGGTACTGCAACTACAATTGTTTCTGAGACTGCAACTGCAACTGCAACTTAGGGTTTTATGAGGAAACCCTAATTTTTCAAACTTCAAATTTTGAAATTCTGATCCAAGGGATAGATGCGTTGAGCTAAGGCGAATTAGCTGGTGCAGTCAGATTTTTGAAAATCCAACTTTTACCCCCTCAAACTTGATATGCGGATTTCTGGACTGGTGCTTCTGGTTTTCTGGTACTTCTGGTACTTCTAGTACTCTGGTTTTCTGGTACTTCTGGTACTTCTAGTACTCTAGTTTTCTGGTTTTCTGGTACTTTGTGAAAAATAGGGTTTCACTTTCCGGGAGACCTAGCCACTGAAAAGGTGCGCTGAAGGTGCAAAAATGATCTTTGGGGGAGGGTGCACTTTTCTAGGTGGTTTTAGGGATAAATACCTTTCCAACAAAAATCCCTAATTTTCATGTACGACAACAGTGAGGTTTTTCACTTTTCTCTTGTGAAAGATGTTCTCTTTAGCTTGGCTCTGATACCATGTTAATGTTTAAGCCATTATTATAGTTCTTTGAATTTCATTAGATAACAATAGCATAATCCAAGATCACTGAGAAATACACAATCACAAGAGACACATCATTTATCCTGGGAAACCCTCTAGGGGAAGAAAACCCAGCAAAACTTCCTTAATATAGATAACCAATACAATGCCAAGAGATCTCTTAAACTAATGCAGAAGATCCTCTCCCAAATATGCCCCACTCTCTCTCCTTCTTCTCTAAATGCAAATCCGAAACTTGTCTCACGAAATGAGCAAGTGAGTTGTATGTCTAAGTGAGGCGCTAGCCTCCTTATTTATATTAGACTGGCATGTGTGAAGTGTCTCTTCACTGGTAGGGCCGACTTCTCCAACTAGGTGGTTATAACCACCTTTATTATAATTCAACACCCGTTTAATATTTTTTGGGGCCGACTTCTTATTTTGCCTATTACAATTATCTTTTGACCAATCCGCAAAAGGGGATTTGGTCCTTTATAATAACCGACATGATCAATCTGCAATGGGGATTGATCCAATGAATAATATATCAAATAATAATAAGAATATACTTTGTAGTTACATTATTTTAACAAAGGGACCCCATATGACAAATCTGGAAAAAACCATTTGCTTAGCGTTTTATCTACTCATCAAGCTAGATAATTTTTCCTTATTGAAATTTTCTATAACTGCTCAGTTTGGGAGATAGTCCATTTGCCTAAAAATTCCAAGTCTGGGAAAAGTTTAAAAAGTGCAAAGTTGGCATTACCAAATTGTTCCAAAAAGTGACTGGAACATCAAATCACAAACATAAAGGTATTGACCAAAATTTGGTCATCTATATTTTCCCGCTCTTGGATTCATAAAATCCTTGTTATCAAAAGAGGACATTTTTTGAACTTTTATAAGTTCACTCTGTATCCCTCAGTCTCAGCTTCACCATGCATTTTTTGGATCAGAAATCTATTTTTGTATGCCTAAGTTACTCAAGATCTTGTCCAGAGGTCTGATTTTGAAGAATCTTTCTAAGTATTATGTTCTCCTCTCCTCTCCTATATTACAATGCTACCATACTTAGAATTTTCACTCAACATCTCTCTTTCCATACTTAGCCATATTTCAGTGTTTGTAGGTTCACGAGTTGGCGGGCCTCCATTTCCGTCCACTTGCTTATCTCATAATTGTTTTTTAACACTTATCCATTTCTTTTAGTTCATGATGTTAGCTCTCTACAAACTTCGTTCGACTGAGAAAATAATGACAGAGGCAACCTACAAACCAACTTTGAGATCCGAAACTAGCCTTTCGGACTTGGAGAGGGCTCTCTCGGGAGACTTTGTCTCGGTACAAGATATGGCTTTAAGTTGTCGGATAGATTTAACACCTTTGAATAATAAGTTCTAGTTTTATTGGTGCAAGAGAGTAAGACTTTGGGCTATGGAGTCGATTCGAGAAAACGACAGAAACAAATGACTCGTTGAATGAACTTGAGAGGATAAAGGATAAGCGAGCAACAGTCTTCAGTTTAAAGTCGTGGTGTGTGGCGAGGAGGAAAAACACATGAATTAACTTAGAGCACCTCTGAGGATGAATTCGGAGTTAACTTAGAGGAAAACGATTTGTTTGAATGGTGCAAATCCCAGAGCATTGTGCAGCAAATCCTAGGTTCGAAAATAGGTTCTGATTCAAACAAAAATAGATATGAATAAAGAAAACAAGAAGCACGTACGCAAAGAAAGGAAACAATACATCCAACTGCTACAATTAGAATCTTTTCATCAAAGCTTCAAGACGTTTTCATTAAATTTTGATCAAGTTCAAACTACATTCAATAGTCATTGTCTACACTAGTTTTTCCAACCAACCCGACTTACATTGAAAAGATAAAATATATAGGCGAGGGTTCCACTTGGGCTATCATTCTCTCTAGCTATTGTCCCTTGAACTTAGGAAACTGACTGTTCTATGTTAAATTACCTTTCGCATGATGCCTTTCCAAAAATAGAAACCAACTTTATTCGGTCTCATCATAACTGCTTGTCTTTGCCACGGGGATTCGGTTATCAGCAAGATCTCGTCATGGGGAGAGTGATGTGTCGATGTCTTCCTTTGATAAGATATTCGAATGATCAGGTACTCTATCATACTCCCGCCCTTCATTGTAACGGCCTTGATTTTTTTCGTGCTCTCATTTGTTGGGGTGTGTACGTGTCGAGTGATTGTTGATTGTCGTAGTCGTTACCAAAATGACAAAACCGCCTAAGGGAGGTGCCTCCTTCAAAATTTTCGAGATCTACGACATGTTTGAGAATACAATGATGAAATCTATTAATCCTGTTTCTTCTATGCGCTGGAAAGAGCTATGCGGACTTCCTTTTCGGCCGCTTTACATTCCCTGAAATGCTTCGCATTCATTTCTTCTGATCTCCTCTATGTTTCACACAGTTGTACGATTGTATCTTGTCCATCCCTGAGCTATCTCTTGATCCACGTCACATTTTCTTCACGGCCTTGTGATGTTGACACTTCAAGGGTCCTTATTTCCAATTGTCGTCTCAGTTCCCTGTTTTCCTGGTAAATCTCGGCGATAGCAAGTTGTGCTTGCTTCAGCTGTTGGGACGATTCTCTAACATCTGTGTCTCTAGCATCTCTCCTCCTCGTCCTTCTCTAGTTTTCTCGACTTGTTCCTCCGACGGGTTCTAGCCGAATAGCGCGCATAAGTAATTCTTCGGTAGATGACCTTGCGTGCGGTTTGATCGGGACTCAGGTTTCCTCAACTTCCCTGTTCTTCTTTGGTCTACCCCTTCTCCATGGTATTTTTTGTTTAGAGGACAGGACTTCTGACGTCTTTCCTTTCTGCGCAACCTCTTCCACTCTAGCCTCTACGCGATGTGATATTGCCCTTTCCGCTAACAGAGAGAAATATCCCTTTGGATCCTTGGGGATTCCCGCTGTGAGCAAGAACGAATCCCAGTTGCTTCCTAACCGTCCTAGTTCCTCAACTACTAGCAATTTAATCAATGAGAAATGAGAGAGTTTCGTTTTCGATTGATCTGCTTCTGCTTGCGCGTTGTTTTCCATATCTCGGAGGTTCTGATGTAAGAAGAAGGGTAGATTTAATGGTCTCCTTCCTGTAAAGTGCATCAACAATCTAATGTGATGCGAATGTATCATTTCGAACCTCCCTTCATAGGTGAAATATTTCCTGATTGCTCCAGGTAGTTTCCGAAAAGGTTCCTGCAAATATCTACTCGGAATGCCTGTCTCGACCTTCCCACCTAAACCATCTCTCTCGATGAAGTATTCATAGCACTGCGCGTCCAAAGGCATCCATTTAAACCATATTTCACCACATAGAGGGATCTATGTTTCAGTTGAAAGAGTTTCCTCGGTTACCTGAAAAATAACACCCAAGATCATAACGCGGAATCCATTGAAACTGAGTGCGAACTACTCAACTACCCTCATATTGAAACCAAGAATTTTCTTGCAAAAGGCCATGCACCTGAAATATTCAAAGGATGCTCTGACCTCTAGATCTTCGTTGATCAAAGTCAAGTTTTGGCGCTCGGTCCCAATGTTTCTGCCACTTCGCGTGCCCTTCCTTATGTTATGGGAGGTTTCCATGGTGCAACGCGTATTTTCCATGCCCGCGGTGGATTAAGCATGGCCCAAGGCAGTAATCCTGATCAACCTGGGCTTGCGAGAGAAAACTACAAACAATGCATGAGCTCAATTGGTGAACATACTACATGGAGAACATCCATAATTTATAACAGAATGGGCGGGGGGTGGAAACGTGCCAAGGAACACTTAATTCATGTCGAATAGATTTTTTGAAGCACACTGAATATTTTTCATAGCACATCTATGCGACGAGTACACTTCGGGATGTGTAAGGTACAACTAATTAGGTTTGCAGGGCATATGTGATAAGAGTGCCATGATTTTTCATTCTTTCATCCATCATAATGAACTGATGATGGTCGTTGCACTTGTCGATGCGACTTCTATTTTACAACTTGCCTCAACCCTCAGCACACAAAATTTCCTTTTCTAATAGGACTCAACCTTTTGGGAATAGACTCATACCATTTACACATGTTTTGACTCTGACATCCCTTCCCGACTCCAAGGCCCAACCGGCCACTTGTTGACTTCGACCCCTTTGTTGTTTTAGTACCTGACTTGGCATGCTTTGAAACACATGCTAGGACTCGACTAAGACCGACTCTAACTAAACAAGAAAAATGACGACACTAATAGTTGGCTCCAACGGGGATGATATCCTCCTAGCGAGGTAGCAGAGAACAACAGACCAGGTTCCTGACCATTGGACCTTATTCGACTTTCAGACATTGAAACATGAAAAAAAAAACGCAATCTAAAACTTATTGACACAATTTTCTAACAGACTCGGCATAAACTTAGGACCTTCACTTCGGGCTTCAATTTTCTACTGACACACTGACTCAAGACAAAAATAAAATGACTATTTACAATGACCTGTGACTTAAATGAAATTTATTGCACCAGGTAGTGTTTAAGGAACCTGTCGTTTACAGGCCCCCAACCAATGCACTCTTTGTTTAGTTCTTCTAGAAAATAAGTGTTATTTACACGATATGCACCAATTCTGAATGAGAATGTCCAAAGATGATCGAACTTATCGTTCTTTCCTTTATCTTCATTCCTCACATCCCATTTCAACACCAGATCCCCCAACTGAAATTCCTCATGCTTGGAGTGTTTATCAAAGGTTTTCTTCATCCTTTCCTGGTGGAGTTGTGATCGATTGTACACATGTTCCCTCATCTGTTGTATGTGGATCAGCTGATTTATTCTCCTCTGTGTGTCATCTGGCTCGACTTCCTGCTCTTCCAACAACTTTCTAACGTGCAACCCCAGTGAGGTGGGGAAAATTGCATCTGCTCTATATACAATATGGAATAGCGACGTTGAGATGGACTTATTGGTGGTAACCATGTCCGCCCACAATGCATAAATACTATTTTTATGCTAGGCCTTCTTGTTGTCTTGCAAGAGTCTCTTGATGATATTGGTTAAGCTTTTGTTCGACAACTCTGCTAACCCATTTCCCTATGAGTAATACATTGTATAATGCCCCAAGGTTATATTGTAATCCTGACAAAACTTCTACATCTTCTTGGACTTGAATGTGGCCACATTATTTGTTATGATCTTGATGGGGCATCCGAATCTCGACAAGATGTTTATTTCCAAAAATTGAATGATGATTACGTCAGTAGCCTGCTTCATGGGGATTTCTTCTATCCATTTCGTGAAGTAATCTATGGCCATGAGTATCCATCTGTGTTGCGCCGAGGATGGTGAATTTATTTCCCCTACAAAATCCAAACCCCATTGAATGAAAGGTGATTCGACTGAGATTGGTTTTAATGGTAGGGGCTCCAACTTTCTTCTTCCATCGAAAATATGACACTCGTGGCAACTGGAAACCTCTTTGTATACGCCTGCGGAGATTGTAGGTCAATAGTAACCCGCTCTTAGGATTTTGTGCGTGGTGGTTTTCCAGTAGTGGTGCCCCCCCGCAGTCGCCTTTGTGAAATTCTTCTAAAGCTCGTTTCGCGTCATCTTCCAGCAAACAACTCAACAATATCCCTCCAGGATCTTTCCAGTACAGTGAGTTATCTAGGATGCAGAACCTAACCTCTTTGAGCTTTAAGAATCTTGAATTGGTCTTGCTTAAACCCAGAGGGGCCTATAGATTCCTCAACACATAGATTATGTTTGTATACCACGATGAATCGACAAACTTCTGAGACACCCGCACAGTTGCTTATTCCTAAGGATTCTCCAACAGATCATCGATGAAGTTGATTCCCACAACGTCATAGTCCGACTGCACGATCAGCTTTGCGAGGCCCTGACCATTAATTAGTTTCGTGGGATTGATTTTGAGGTCATATTCCAGCATGGCCGCTATCCACTTACCTCTCCTTCCCTCAGGGTCGGGCTGAGTCAGGATATCCTTGACTGAGTTGTTGGGTACGTAAGCAATAACATGGGAATGTAGTATGTACGTTCTAAACTCCTTTAGTGCTTTTACTAAGGCGTATGCTTCTTTCTCCATAATGTCGTACCTTAGTGGAGAATCCTTGAGCATCCTGCTAAAATAGGCTATAGGCTTCTCAAAGTTCTGATTGTCTTTCTGTAACAGCACGTCGACAATAGTATGCTCCGAAGTGAACGAAAACAAGATGAATTTTTTTGTGAAGTCTGGGTTGGCCAGCATGGGGGATTTAGTCAGGGCTACCTTGATATATTCAAATGATTTCATGGCTTCCAGGTTCCACTTGATCTCGTTCCCATTTCTGAGCATGCAGGTGATATGTTTTATAATTTCTGCCAAGTTCGAGATGAATCTTCTCAAGAAATTTACCTTTCCCAAGAAGGATTGCACTTCCTTCTTACTGTGTGAAGTGTCGATTTTCAGGATTCCTTCAACCCTACTGGGTCTATCTTAATTCCCTCCTTCGAGATGATGTGCCCCAACATCTTCTTTTCTTGCATCCCAAAATGTGACTTTTTCGGATTTAATGATATGTCGAATTTCCTGCACTTCTAGAAGACTTTCTTCAGGTGCCCGAGGTGTTGTTCCTCGGAATCAGAGTATACTGTGATGTCATCCAGATAGATCACAATAAACTTGTCCTTTTCATCAGAAAATGCTATGTCCATTTTCATTTGGAAGGTAGCTCCGATGTTCATTAGGCCGAAAGTCATCTTGGAAGTCATCTTGGCATACATGAACATCCACCATGGTGTCATAAAAGTTGTATTTTCCATGTTGTCTGGGTGGACCATGATCTGATTATAACCTGAAAAACCGTCCATCATGGACATCTTCTGGGACCCCACCACCTTTTGCAGAATACAATCCATTTTAGGGAGCGAGTAGTGATCCTTGAGGGACACTTTGTTTAAGTTTCGAAAATCCACACACAGTCTTATTTCGCCGCTATTTTTTCTTACAGGTACCAAATTGGCCACCCATTTCGAAAACCTTAAAGAAACGATAATTTTCACTTCGAAGAGTTTCTTTACCTCCTTTTCAATCAGTGGTAGTAGCAGGGGATTTATCCGTCTCATCTTTTGTTTGAAAGGCCTCTTGTCTTCTTTGAGAGGGATGACATGTTGAATCACTTTAGTGTTATACACCTTCAAGTCATCATAGCTCCAAGTGAAAAAATCAGGGAAATCCTTAATGATATTGATGTAGTCTTGTTTGACCTCTTGACTGATCGTTTTCGACAATTTGATTATTTTTAGGTTCTCCTGAGTCCAAATGTTGCAGTCTTTGATGTCCTTGTTGTTCGCGGTGATCTTGCGATTTTTGGCCACGTCATTTTTGTTAAACATCTTTTCCAGCGGCACTAATCCCTTTGGGATGATGTTATTTTTCAGTTGTACTATGTCCCTTCCCACTATCTGGTTCTGGAAAGGGTCGTCATCACTGCATGCATATGCACTCCCATCTTCGTCACAACAACATTCGTCATCAATGTTTACGTTAGCGAACTCGTCGCTCATTTGGAGAAATCTCTCCACCTGCTTATCGTCCTCAAAAACCTACCAATATTTGATATTATTAGGCAATATCGACCTGTGTCGGACTTCGATCTTGTATTTTCTGTTAGGAAAGATGGGAATTTTAAAATCCGAGGTTGATGTGGCCAATGCATCGGCGATCTGATTTTTCTCCCTCGGGATAACCGATAGATTATACTACGAGAATTCCTCGAGGAGGTCCAACACCAAGTTCATGTACACTCTCAAGCTGGGGTGTTTGGATTGATGTATTTCACCTAGTTTATAATCAACTCATAGTCTTCGTGCACTGTTATCTTCTCCGTACCTAATTCTTTTAAGACATTCAGGCCCAAAATCAGTGCCTCATACTCGGCCATGTTGTTTGTACAATCGAAAGCGAGTTTGTACGAGCAGAGTTTTGAGCCCACTTTGGGAGGGCTTATCCATACGTCGGCCCCTGCCCCTTCTTTGTTGATAGTGCCGTCGAAACTCATGTTCTACATCTCGTTCTCCGTATGGTTTCTTGGATCAACGCACTCTGCTTCTTGTCGTGCAGCTTTATCATCGACGGTCATGACGGCTATCGGTTCTTCCTCTTCAAAACTCAGGTCATTATAGAATATAGAGGAGCCAACCTTAGCATCAACGGAGTAGATAGGATGATTATTCGGCTGTGCCTTACTTCTTACCATGTACTTCAGAAGTACTTCTCTGTATAAACATCTCTAAAGGACGCTCTAACCTCTAGATCTTCGTTGATCAAAGTCAAGTTTTGGGGCTCGAGCCCAATGTTTCTACCACTTTGTGCACCCTTCCTTATGTTATGGGAGGTTTCCATGGTGCAACGTATATTTTCCCTCCACGTAGTGGATTAGGCACGGGCCCAAGGCAGTACTCCTGATAAACCTAGGCTTACGAGAGAAAACTATAAACAATGCATGATCTCAACTGGTGAACAAACTGCATGCAGAACATCCAGAATTTATAACAGAGCGGGCAGGAGGTGGAAACGTGCCAGGGAACACTGAATTCATGTCAACTGGATGTTTCGAAGCACACTGAATATTTTTCGTAGCACATCTGCATGACGAGTACACTTCGAGATGTGTAAGGTACATTTGATAAGGGCTGCAGGGCATATGTGATACGAGCGTCATGATTTTTCATTTTTTCAACCCTCATAATGTACTGATGATGGTCATTGCACTTGTTGATGTGACTTTTATTTAACAACTTTCCTCGACCCTCAGTACATAAAATTTCCTTTTCTGATAGGACCCGACCTTTTGGGAACAAACTCGTACCATTTACACATGTTTTGACTGTGACATCCCTTTCTGAATCCAAGGGCCAACCGACCACTTGTTGACTTCGACCCCTTTGTTGTTTTAGTACCTAACTTGGCACGCTTTGACACACAGGCCAGGACTTGACTAAGACCAACTCTAACTAAATAAGAAAAATGACGGTGCTAACACACAGATTCGCAGGTTTGAGCTCTCATCCTCCATTTTCATTGACCTTTACTATGCACCCCAAGTTTCATGATCTACATTTCGACCATCAACCTTGTCATGGGTGCTGAACTCTAAAGTATTTCATTCCTCTTGCATTAGAGTCCGATCGAATGTTCCTCAACACTTAGTCTACTTTTGTATCGCGGAATCACGGACTCATATTGTTGTGTTTTCTCATTTTCACGACCCCATCCAAAAAGTATCATTACTTAGCCATTTTTTCATCCATGGTGGATTCGCGGGTTGGCAGACTCATACTTTCCCTCACTTTCTCATACCACCTCACTTTCCAAACCACTGTCTACATATTACATTCTCTACCTTCGATGCCTACATTTGTCCCCTTATCCCCCTTCTCATACAAATTTAAAACTTAGAATATTTATGAGTTTGTCGGGTTCGTGGGTTGGTAGACTCGCAGACTCGGTCACCTCACCCCTCTCACCTTCGCGAACCTGCCACTCTTTGCTCGTTATTCCTCCTTTCTCATTTACCTCCTTCTTCACTTATCCATTTATCCTAATTTTCATACATTTACCTTGAACCAATAAGAGCATTACACATGGCAACGTGAAATTAAGACAAATGGCAACTAATAAATGGATACATGGTAGCATACAAAAAAGAGACACATGGTGTGATCTTATTGGCTGACAAATGGCAGATTCTTATTAGAATATTGTTGGCCTATAGAGTGATGACATGTGGCAACATATTATTGGATGACTCATCATGGTGACTGGGCATGAGGTGGATGACGATGGGATTCTAAAAAATTATTATTTTATTCGACAATTTTCCAAGGGTCGAATCCTCCAAGCTCCATAATTTCTTCTCTTCTCGTGTTTCTTGGTAAGTGTATCAAACACTTAGTATTATATATCATGAAGAATCTAATATCCCAATGCATGTGGGATAGACTTTTAAACCAAAAATTCGAATTTTATGAAGGGAAGCACGAAATTCATCCAAGGGCCCACATTTGCCCATCAATTTTGATTGATGGTGGCTGAGCGTTGATCTTGCGGAGACCATAACTTGAGATCCGGGTGTCAGAATCACGCAAAATTTACATTCTTGGAAAGGTATGTTGATGTACAAGATGGTGGTATAGGTTTCAAGTGTTGAAATTTGATACATTTTTATCAGAAATTAAAATATCTGTCAGCTGCATTTTTAATGGGCATGTGTGACAACTCAACTTCACGAGATCATATCTTGAGATCCGGGCGACAGATTTGCACAAACTTTATATAGTTGTAAAGATAAGACGATGAATATCACATCAGAAGTCATTTACATGGCTAAAAATTTGATTATCATTCCTAGAAAATTAAAACATATTCCTCCTATTTTAAATATTAATTAAATTGTGAAAATAAAATTTTATTAAAAAGGGAAAGGGACCCATTTTAGATATGTATATATTGATGATATAATTTCATTAATTAGTTATTAATGAGGCACTAATTAAATGTAATGTTTCAAGAAGAAACTTGTACGAGAATTTCAAGAGAGGAAGAAAACCCTAACTACTCAAGTAGTTAGAAAATGTCTTCTTAAAAAGAGAAGAGAGGCTTCATCAAAGGTTGGAACAATCACTATTGTGTGAGGGGCAGGACAGAATATTAGAGGAAGAATAAGGTACAACCATGGATACACAATCAATATTCTGATCAAAAGAAATAAATCTCCATCTTTTCCATTCTTTCTATTCTTCTACACCACTTCTCATATCTTTATGCTTGAATCTCAAAGTTGGGCACAAGGTTGAGTTGTTGAGTGTTTTTCTTGTATTCTTCTATATAATTTTCTTGTATGCTTATGGAGTATTTGCAGCCACATACATGGCTATCAAATTTTTGGTAATGAAGAACATTTCTCATGAATAAACTCCACAAAGAATTTCTTCGGGATTGATCTTGACTGTATCTTGTAACTTTGAGTTTTAAGTATGAGATATTTGAGGTTGACCTATCAATTTCTCTTTTATTACTAATTGCAGTACTCTATTAAATTTCTTTGAGATGATCAAATAATTCTCTCCTATTTCTCATGAAGAAGATATGGATGTGTTTATATACTATTAAGAAGATTGTGTGTGATGTTGATCACAATTTAATTATGATGTTGAAGCCCTCCTTCAATATTTTCTTATTGTAAAAAGACTTTTGTTGCACATAAAGATCATATTGAGTTATTGAAGAACCATTTTCATATAAATCCAA
This sequence comes from Picea engelmannii, assembly GCA_009831015.1. Lineage (NCBI taxonomy): Eukaryota > Viridiplantae > Streptophyta > Pinopsida > Pinales > Pinaceae > Picea > Picea engelmannii. The sequence goes on from ML776647.1 coordinate 40,025, forward strand.
GGAATAAAGATTTGGGGTTTGATGCCTAGCACTCTCCCTAATCCAAGATATTCAAAGATATATCTTTTAGCCAAAGAGGAGAACCACCTCTCTATAAACGAAGGGGGGATAATGTCCTCATGAGGTTGTCGTTTTGGTCCTGATGGATTCAAGCGTCAAGAAAAGGTTGTTGTGCATTTACCATCAGTAATAATATATGTTCCTAATATAAAAGTTTTTCTGGTTCCTAATGGATTTTCTTCTACTAGTAGAAAAAGTTGACCTCTAAGATTAATTGCATCGGTGTGACAAGCACAGAAAAGGGGGGAAATTGTTCATTTCAAGGACCCATAACTTTCATATCAAAGCTCATAATTAGGCAAGAGGGTAGTGACTGGAAAGTTGTTGAAGAGAAAAATCAATCTTTCTACCTAGAATTTAGATTTGAGAAATAAAAATTCTCAGCAAATCAAAAGAAGGAAACTAGTGGCCTTAAATAGCAGAAAATTATGTATAACTTCCAGAATTGATAAATTATTTTTATCTAGTAGAATATTGTTGCATACACTTTTTGTAGAATTAAGGATACATGTAGAGTAGAATAGGTTCAAGATGAGGACTAGAGACATGGAATATTCATAAGGAACTTATAGCCATGAGGAGGAAGCAAAAGGGTTGAATATCATCATGGGTAATGAAAACACAAAATCAAATGGGCATAGAGGAGGTAGAAAAAACCCCATGGAGTTGGAAAATACCATGAAAATATTCCAGAGAGAGGTGCATGGTTATCAGGTTGATAAGAAAAGTCAATTAGAGCCCAAGAGGAACAAAACCACATCAACTCAAATATGGCAAAGCTTGAACAAACAATGTAAGAAAATAAATAAGGAATTAGGCTCAAGGAAAGCAACATAACATAGATCTCATGCTAGGAAGGAGGATGTTAAAGGTTCTAGGCACTATGGAAGTGCTAGTAGACATCAATACCATTCATCAAGGCATCCATCTAGAAGGGAACATGTAATTTAAGAATATCAAAGTAGCCATGTCTCCTTTTAAACATCAAAGGAGATTTGAGGTAGATGATCTGCAAGGGGATCTTAGGAAGATTAAACCTACTACATTTGATGGTGATCATAAGAAAGGTGAATATGTTGAGGCTTGATTGCTAGGCATGAGGAAATATTTCCAATTCCACAATTATTCATCACATTTGGAGGATAGAATTACAATATATCATCTTCAACAAAAAGCTTCAATGTGGTGGGATAAGCTCAAGCAAGTTAAACACATTAATTAGAAGAGGATCTCATGGAGGCAGTTCAAAAATTATTTTCCAAGGAAACACTTATTTGAGCATTATTATGATAAGAAGATCTAGAGTTCTTTGAACTCAAGCTTGGAAGCATAACAATGGATGAGTATGAGAGGAAGTTTCTAAAATTGTTGAAGTATGTTGGCTTCATCAAGGATGAAAAGGTTGAAATCCAAATATGTTTTAGTGGAATTCCATCCTTCTACGGTGATAATATTCATTTTGATGAGCCTAAGACCTTGGAAGAAGCCATAAGGAAGGATAAATGTTTCTATGAGCAGAAAAAAGGAAGGCCATATTTCCAAAAGGCTTGGGATGATAAGAAGAAAAGGTAATATGGAGCAAAGAAATAAAGGGTATAAGCCACCATTTTTAAAAAATATTTCTTAAGGACAACAAACATAAAATGATCCCAAGATGATAGAGTCTTTGGGGAAAAGGCCAAGACAACAACTCATAAAATGTTGTGGATGTGAAGGAAATCACATGTATAAGGATTTTCCTCACAAAGAAGAAAGGATGATGATTGTTCACAACATCCAGGAGGATGATACAATGGAAGAGAAGGTTAGGAGCATGCCAAGGATTTATGTAGTCTTGGAAAACATCCAAGCAAACCATCAGTCTCACATGATTGAGGTGGAAGGTAAGATCAATAACCTACTCATAGTTATTGGATTATGGAATTAGTCATATCTATATAGACCCTAATCTTGTTGAGTGATTCAATCTAAAAATAAGAAATCATGTGAAATATTTATGGTTCCAATTGGATACTAGAGCCAAGAGAAGGATCAATGAGATGGTTAAGTATTTTCTAGTGTACATTAATGGAGTCAGCGAAAAGGCATATTTGAATATCATACCTTTGGGTTCATATGATTTCTTAATTGGTATGGATTGGTTGGACAAGCATCATGTTGTCCTAGATTTATACAACAATACATTCACTTATCTTGATGAGGAAGGACAAAAAAGGAAATTTCAAGGGATTCCAAGGCCTATATACATTAGAGAAATTTCAACCATGTAGTTGAAGAAGAGTTTCGGGAAAGGGTGGCAGATTTATGCAGCTCGTATGGAAGAGACAACCAAGGATAAATTTATCCAGGTGGATATCAGTGGCCACCCACCTTTTCCAACTGGCTCAAAACAATTTTCTGGCAATTTTCGTAATTTACTATTTTTAGCAGTTTTTAACTTCTAGGGCTATTTTGAGGGCCTAAATGAATGTTTTTCGGGATCGATATTCTCAATTATATTCAAAGGCTTTGATTTGTCCCCCAAAATCAATCTCCTCAATGATACCTTTCCAACGAGCTATCGTGCGCCCCAAACGGAGATTGTATGCCAAAGTTACGCCCACAGGAAGTTGATACACCAAACTACCAAAACAAGGTCCACAAAATTGTTGGTTTTCATCTTCTGGGGTTAGGGTTTTGGATTTTGTTTGTGATAAAAAGGCCTTTGGAGACTCATTTTAAAATCATCTTCTTGCGAATGTGAGTAGCTGTCACATCTCTTCTCAGAGATAAGCTGCTACCATTCTAGCGAGTGTTTCACTCTGTATTTTTACACTCTTTGTACATTTTCTCTCATTAATAGAAAATTGTGTATTACTGTATCTCTGTGTTTATGGTTTCATCTCTGATACATTTATGTTATATTATTGGATATCTGCGATATCTCTGTGCATTTATTTATTATATCTCTGCTCTCATTTCATGCCGAAAATAATCTGGATCAGTGGTATCAGAGCAGGTTGCTCTTGATCGTTTTTTAGTGCATGTCCCCGATGAGGTCCGAGTATAGAAAGTTGGGTCTCGAGCTTATCTCCCTTGATGAAAATCTCTCTCTCACTCCCAAGAAACCCTCCATGGTGGAAGAAAATAAAAACGATAGAGCAGACAAGTCTATTAATATGTTGCTTGAGAAAGCTCTCACGCGACAAAGGGACGAAATGATGGAGAATTTTTCCCACATCCTTCAACGCATGTTGATAACAACATGTGCATCTTCATCAAGTGACCACTTTGGAGGCACCTCGCCTTTCAAGGTACAAGTTAATTTTGATATTCCCATATTTGAAGGACAAATAGATGCAAATGCCCTAGAAAAATGGTTAAATCTGCTAGAAGGTTTTTTCTCTGTTCATAATTTATCCGACAGGGAAACGATCACCTTTGAACTCCTTAAGGCTCTCCCCCATGTAAAACATTGGTGGGAAACTTACTGGGAGAAAAGTTCAACAGAGGAGTCTGGGATATATGGGGCCGAGCCCACTTGGGATTTTTTTGTGGATGCGGTAAAGGAACAGTATTACCATGTTGGCAACTATGAGGACCAACAGATGAGAGGGGCCAAGCAGTTCCGTAGTTCACCAATACCTTCCATACCTTGCGCACCAATCTGGGTATCAAAGACTCTGAATGACATTTGGTTCTGAAATACCATGGGGCTCTACACAGATACATCCAAACTGAAATGGATTTTATGGACATCTCATCACTCGGTGTTGCTTATCGATATGTTGTTAAAGTCGAGCAAAAATTTAAGCACCAGAACAAACGAGAGTTTGGGTCTGCAAATCTGCAACAACCAAAGTATGATAAATACGTCCCTAATAAATAGTCTCCTAAAAACCAGTCCAAGCCACAGGAAAATAAGGGTCATAGAAAGACGAAGAAGGACACTGGAAAATGGTGTGTTTTCCACAAAATCCCCTGGCACAACACCAATGAATTTCGCTCAAAACATTCATTGGTGGTCGATATCAAAGACAAGGAGTCGAACCCTAATTCAGAATCTAATTCAAAAAATATTGATAGAATACAGATCATCGATGCAGATCCCACTGCTATTGTCGCGACCAAAGAAATTCAACCAGAAGAACCCACAGATCCTGAAGAGGGGGAGTACCTTTTTCATTCACGGATGTGGGTGAAGGGGACCCCAATGCATTTTATTGTTGATAGCGGAAGACAGAAGAACCTCATCTCAGCAGAGGTCTTCAAACAACTGGGATTGTCAAAAACACCACACCTGCAACCATACAACATTGGGTGGCTTTTCCATGGATGAGATCTTCGTGTCATCTAGTAGTGTCGATTGTCATACGAAATCCAACCCTTCAAGGATGAGGTATTATGTGATTTTTCCCCATTGGATGTCTATGATGTTCTCTTGGACTAGCCATATATGTGGAAGTGCCATGTTATCTATGAGTCTCGACCATGTAGTGTCATTTTTACTTTGGGGGGTCATCTCTACAGGATACCAGAGATATTTCCAACTATTGTCCCACCTAAACAATGTCGCAAGGTAGTATCTCATACTACAAAATTCAACTTCTTCACAATCTGTTCAAAAGGTGAACAAAAGGATACTGCAACCACTACAGCCTCGGCCCAAGCACCTTCTATCCAACATAAGCAGATCGATAATATTGAAGAAAATTGTAAAGATTCCTTATGCACATAGGCATCTCATGTAGCCAGAATAGTTAAAAAGGTCCAACCCTTCCAACCACATGTTCGTGACAACCTTCAACAAGCTAAGCAACACAACTCCTCCAACAAGGCAAGTAGCTCATTAAGATGTAGATTCAACAAACGCTTTTCCCTCTCCCCCGAGCACTCAACACAATGGATACCATTTATTCCTAAGGAGGTAGGATTGATTTAGGTGGATATTGGTGGCCACCCACCTTTTTCAACTGGATCAAAACAATTTTATGGCAATTTTGGTAATTTACTATTTTTAGCAGTTTTTAACTTCCAGGGGCATTTTGAGGGCCTAAATGAAGGTTTTTCGGTATCGATATTCTCAAAAATATCCAAAGACTTTGAGTGAGCCCCAAAAATTAATCTCCTCAACGATACCTTTCCAACAAGCTATCGTGCGCCCCAAATGGAGATTGTATGCCAAAGTTACGCCCTCGGGAAGTTGATACACCAAACTACCCAAAACGGGGTCCACAAAACTGTTGGATTTTCATCTTCCGGGGTGAGGGTTTTGGATTTTATTTATGATAAAAGGCATTTGTATCCTCATTGTAAAATCATTTTCCTGTGAATGTGAGTAGCCATCATATATCTTCTCAGAGATAAGCTTCCACCATTCTAGCGAGTCTTTCACTCTGTATTTTTACAGTCTTTGTACATTTTCGTTCATTAATATAAAATTGTGTATTATTGTATCTTTGTGTTTATGGTTTCATATCTCATACATTTATGTTATATTATTGGATATACGCAATATCTCTATGCCTTTATTTATTATATCTCCACTCTCATTTTGTGCCGAAAATAATCTAGATCAGTGGTATCAGAGAAGGTTGCTCTTGATTGTTTTTTAGTGCATGTCCCCGGCGAGGTCTGAGTATAGCAAGTTGAGTCTCGAGCTTTTCTCTCTTGAGGAAAATTTCTCTTGCACTCTCAAGAAACTCTCCATGGCGGAAGAAAAGAAAAATGACAGAGAAGACGATTCTATTAATCTGTTGCTTGAGCAAGCTCTCATGCGACAGAGGGACGAAATGATGGAGAATTTTTCCAACATCCTTCAACGTCTGCCGATAAAAACAGGCACATCTTCATCAAGCAGCCTCTTTGGAGGCACCTCGCCTTTCAAGGTACAAGTTAATTTTGATATTCTCATATTTGAAGGATAGATAAATGTAGATTCCATAGAAAAATGGTTAAATCTGCTAGAAGGTTATTTCTCTGTTCATAATTTCTTTGGCAGGGAAAAGATCACCTTCGCACTCATTAAGGCTCTCCCCCATGTCAAACATTGGTGGGAAACTTACTGGGAGAAAATTTCCACAGAGGAATCTGGAATATATGGGGTCGAGCCCACTTGGGATTTTTTTGTGGATGCGGTAAAGGAACAGTATTACCCTGTTGGCAACTATGAGGACCAATACATGAGATGAACGACATTGCAGCAAGAGAGGGGCCAAGAAGTTCTGGAGTTCACCGATACCATCCATACCTTGCGCACCAAGCTGGGTATCAAAGACTCTAGACAACATTTGGTTATGAAATATCATGGGGCTCTACACAGATACATCCAAACTGAAATGGATTATTTGGACATCTCATCACTTGGTGTTGCTTATCAATATGTTGTTAAAATCGAGCAGAAATTTAAGCACCAGAACAAATGGGAGTTTGGGTCTGCAAATCTTCAACAACCAAAGTATGATAAAGACGACCCTAACAAACAGTCTCCCTAAAACCAATCCAAGCCACAGGAAAAGAAGGGTCACGGAAAGACGAAGAAGGACACCGAAAAATGGTGTGATTTCCACAAAAGCCCCTGGTACAACACGAATGACTGTCATTGAGAATAGTCATTGGTGGTCGAGATCAAAGACAAGGATTCGAACCCTGATTCAGAATCCGATTCATAAAATATTGATAGAAGACAGATCATCGACGCAAACCCCACTGCTATTGTCACAACCACAACAATTCAACCAGAAGAACCCACAGATCCTGAAGAGGGGGAGAGCCTTTTTCATTCGAAGACGTGGGTGAAGGGGACCCCGCTTCATTTTATTGTTGATAGCGAAAGCCAGAAGAACCTCATTTCAGCATAGGTCATCAAATAGTTGGGATTGTCGACAACACCACACCTGCAACCATACAACATTGGGTGGCTTAACCAGGGACGAGATATTCATGTCAACCAACAATGTTGATTGTCATACGGCATCCATCCCTTCAAGGATGAGGTCTTATGTGATGTTTCCCCATTGGATGTTTGTGATGTTTTCTTGGGCCAGCCATATATGTGGAAGTGTCATGCTATCTATGAGTCTCGACCTTGTAGTGTCATTGTTACTCTGGGGGATCATCTCTACAGGATACCAGAGGTAGTTCCAACTACTATCCCACCTAAACAATGTTGCAAGGTAGTATCTCATACTACAAAATTCAACTTCTTCATAATCTGTTCAAAAGGTGAATAGAAGGATACTGCAACCACTACAGCCTCGGCCCAAGCACCTTCTATCCAACAAAAGAAGATCGAAAATATTGCAACAAAGTGTAAATATTCCTTATGCACACATGAATATCATGTATCCAGAATGGTTAAAAAGGTCCAACCCTTCCAGCCATAGGTTCCTGACAACTTTCAACAAGCTAAGCAACACAACTCCTCCAACAAGGCAAGTAGTTCATCAAGATGCAGATTCAACAAATGATTTTCCCTCTCCCTCGAGCACTCAACGCAATGGAAACCATTTATTCCTAAGGAGGGAGGATTTATCCAGGTGTATATCAATGGCCACCCACTTTTCCAATTGTCTCAAAACAGTTTTCTGGCAATTTTGGTAATTTACTATTTTAGTAGTTTTTAACTTCTGGGGCCATTTTGAGGGCCTAAATGATTTTTTTTTCAGGATAGAGCTTCTCAATGATAGCCAAAGGCTTGGATTGAGCCCCCAAAATGAATCTCCTCGAGCATACCTTTCCAATGATCTATCGTGCGCCCCAAATGGAGATCGTATGCCAAAGTTACACCCCTGGGAAGTTGATACACCAAGCTACCCAAAACGAGGTCCACAAAATTGTTGGCTTTTCATCTTCTAGGGTTAGGGTTTTGGATTTTATTTATGATAAAAAGGCCTTTGGATCCTCGTTGTAAAATCATCTTCTTGCGAATGTGAGTAGCCGTCGCATCTCTTCTCAGAGATAAGTTGCCACCATTCTAGCGAGTCTTTCACTATGTATTTTTACAGTCTTTGTACATTTTCGCTCATTAATAGAAAATTATGTATTATTGTATCTATGTGTTTATGGTTGCATCACTGATACATTTATTTTATATTATTGGATATCCGCAATATCTCTGTGCATTTCTTTATTATATCTCCACTCTCATTTCTTGCCGAAAATAATCCAGATCATAAAGTGTCAAGTGTTGAAAACCATCCAATCTTGAATGAATATGAGAATGTAACTGGGGAGATACCAGGGGTGCCACCAAAGATAAACATTGATTTGGTGCCTGGATCTTCCCCAATGTCTGAGACTCCCTATAGAATGATCACACCAAAGCTAAAGGAAATGAAAATGTAGCTTGAATAAATTTTGAAAAAGTGGTACACATGCCCAAGTGTTTCAACTTGGAGTGCCCTAGTGCTCTTTGTGAAGAAGAAGGATGGAACCATAAGGTTGCACATTTATTTTAGACAACCAAATAAGGTTACTATAAAGAAAAAGTATCATTTTTCAAGGATAGATGATCTTCTTGATCAATTGAAATATGTAAAGATATTTTCCAAGATTGACATAAGGTCAAGCTACCATTAGGTGAGAATCAAAGAAGAATATATCAACAAGACAACATTTAGAACAAGGTATGGTCATTATGAGTTTGTAGTGGTGCCATTTGGGTCGTCAAATGCACCAATTGTCTTCATGTGTATGATGAATGGAGTGTTTAGAGAGTATCTGGACAAGTTTGTGATTGTTTTCTTGGATGTTATTCTCATATATTCTAATTTCAAATAAAAACATGAGAAACATTTAAGATGGTGCTATAAGTGTTAGGGGAGAAGCAATTGTATGCAAAGCTAAGAAAGTGCTCATTTTATCAAAAGAAGATCCACTATTTGGACCACATTATATCATAGGAGGGCATAGTAATGCACCCATAGAATATTAAGGCAATCAAAGAGTGGTCAGCACCAAGAAACATTTATAAGGCCAGATCATTCATGGGACTTGCAGGTTATTATCGGAGTTTTATTGGAGGATTTTCAAAGATTACACACCCAATCACGTCTCTTCAAAAGAAGGGTGTGAAGTTTGAATGGACTTCTGAATGTGAAGAAAATTTTCAACGCTTGAAGGATTTATTGGAAAGTGCACCAATCTTGAATATTATTGATCCAAAGGAGGATTTCATTGTGTGCAATGATGCATGCAATGAAGGGCTTGGTGGAGTCCTTATAGAAAAATGAGAGTGTGGTATGTTATGAATCAAGGAAGTTGAAAGATCATGAGAGAAACTATGCCACACATGACTTAGAGTTAGCAACCATATTTCATGCCTTAAAGTTGTGGAGACATTATCTCATGGGTAAAACGTTTAAGATAAGAATAAACCATAATGGATTAAAATATTTTTTTGGACAATCAACATTGAATTCCAGACAAATTAGATGGCTAGAATTACTTAGTGAGTGTGACTTCTATACAAAGCATACCAAAGGAAAGGAAAATAAAGTGGTTGATGCACTTAGCGGGAGAGTGGATGAGATGCATGCTACAACCATAATTATGTATATATATAATTTAAAATATAGCATTTTGGAAGTTGAAAATTTAGATCAACACTATTTGCAAGTAAAGGAAGCATTGCAACCAGGTAAATTACAACCGAAATTCAAGGATTATGAGATGAAAGTGGATGGATTCCTCATGTACAGGGGAAAGGTATATGTGCCCAAATATCAAGAGATGAGATATTCATTACTGAAATAAATGCAAAATGTACCCTATGTTGGTGATCTATGTGGACATTGATGGTCACCCACCTATTCCACTAGCTCAAATTACAGTTTCCATCTTCTTATTTTTTTTACAGTTTTTCAAGTCCCAAACTTCCAGGGACGTTTTTTTTATGTGGTAGTGCCCATTATATCCCTATTGTATTGGACCATTGAAAATGTGTATTCCTTGACTAGACCTTTCTGACAAGGTATCAAGTTCCCCAAACAGAGATCGTATGCAAAGGTTACACTCTAGGGAAGTTAATGTATCAACTACCCCCATCACGGACCACAAACCTTTTGGCGTTTCATCTTCCGGGGTCAGGGTTTTGGATGTTTAGGGTTTTATCATTTATGATTTATGTTAAAAAGGAACTTTGGAGCCTCATTGTAATCAACTTCTTGCATATGAGCATAGTTGATACATCTCTCTTTAGAGATAAGCTACCACCATTCTAGATAGCTTGTGTGCTTTGCATTTTACAGTCTTTTATATTCCAGACAATCATTAATAAAATCTAAGTTTTAGTGCATTATTGTGTTCCTTTTAATATCTCTATGTAATTCCTTGTCATATATCTATTATATTTCTACTTTCATGCCATTCTCAAAATAATCTCAATCAGTGGTATCAGAGCAGTTTTCCCCTTATTGTTCTTAGTGCACATCCCCGACAAGGTCAGGATATAGAGAGTTGGGTCTCAAGCTTGTTTCTCTTGAGGAAAACCACTCTTTCCCTCCCAAGAAACCTTCCATAGTGAAAGAAAAGAGGGACAACATAGTGAAAGATCCTTTCAAATTATTGCTCGAGAAATCCCTCATGCAATAGAGGAACAAGTGATGGATAACTTCACCCAGATCCTTCGACGATTTACAACAACAATGGAGGCACCTTCAACCATTGGTTACTTCAGAGGTGTGACGCCCTTTACGGTACATGTTAACTTTGATATTCCTTTATTTGAAGTCCAGATAGATGTCAACACTTTGGAAAAATGGTTAAGTCTACTAGAGGGTTATTTCTTGATCCAAAAATTTTCCATCGGTGAGAAAATCACCTTCGCGCTCCTTAAGGCCCTTCCCCATGTCAGAGATTGGTGGGAGACTAACTGTGAGAAACATGCCAAAGATGAATTTGTAATTTTTGTGCCATGACCCACTTGGGTGACTTTTGTTGATGCTCTCAAGGAGAAATACTACCATGTTGGAAACTATGATGACCAATACACAAGATGGAAAAATTTGCATAAGGAGAGAGGCTAGACAATGCTAGAGTACACCAACATCTTCCATACCTTGCACACAAAGCTTAGTATTAAAGACTTCGAGCGGAACCTAGTTTTGAAGTACCGCAGTGGCCTACACAAGTACATCCAAATAGATATGGATTTCTTAGACATCTCCTCACTGGGATTCGTTTACCAATATGTAGTCAAGATCGAGTAGAAGTTCAAGAAAAAGAGTAAGCAAGATTTCGGATCTATAAACCCATCGTAGAAAAAGCCTGGTAAGGGTGGGCCTATCTCCCTGGGAAAAGGATAGCTAGTCCTAAGATAACCAGTCCAAGCCACCAATTAAGAAGGGTAATGGGAAGTCCAATAAGGACATTGGAAAGTGGTGCAATTTCCAGAAAATCCCTTGGAAAAATATCGATGAATGTTGATCCAAACAATCATTGTTGGCTAAGAAAAAATCCTCATGGTCGGATGTTGACTTAGACTCTCATTCAAAACCATAAAAGGGAAAACAAATCATTGACGTAGAACCCAGTGTCACCATCATTACCACAAAATTCCAGCCAGAGGAACCAGAGGATCTTGAAGAAGGGGAACACCTCTTCCACTCACATATGTGGGTGAAGGGGGGAAACATCACATAATACCTCATCGGAAGAACCTAATATCAGAATAGGTTATCAAGAGATTGAACCTAACAACGAAATTGCATCCTCAGCCATACACCATTGTTTGGATCATCCAAGGAAGAGACATCTGCGTCAGCCAGAAATGTCGTCTGCACTACAACATCAAACCCTTCAAAGACAATGTATTATGTGATGTTTCCCCCCTTGAAGTTTGTGATGTTTTGTTAGGACAACCATATATGTGTAAGCATCATGTTGTTTATGAATCTAGGCCACATATTTTCATTATTAATTTGGGAGATCAACTCTACGGGGTACCAGAGGAAGTCCCAACTACTAGGTCTCTTATACTAGGATATTTGTCCTCTTTTGGTTAGAAGGTGAATGGAAGGTCACTACAACTACCAAAACCTCTACATAGGGTCTCTCTACACAACAAAAACATGTGGACAAGATAGTAGAAGAGCACAAAGACATATTTTCCTCGCCTATTGCGGTGCTTATGCATTGTGAGGTAAAAAACTCAATCGATTTGACACTTGGTGCTCCTCTTCCTAACGTCCCTATGTACATGCATTTTATTATGGAGAATGAAGAAATCAAATGTTAGATCTAAGAGATAATTCTAAAGGGACACATCAAACCAAGCACCTCACCTTGTGGGAGCCCAATTGTTCTGGTACAGAAGAAGGATGGGACATGACAACTTTGTATTGATTACATAGCTCTGAACAAGATCACAATCAAGAATCGGTACCTAATCCTAGTACCCAAGCCCTCATGTGACAGAGGAACAAGATGATGGATAATTTTTCCCAGATACTTCGACAGTTGTCAAAAGCAATGGAGGAACCTTCAACCAGTGCTCACTTCGGAGGTGTGACACCCTTTAAGGTATAAGTTAACTTTGATATTCCTCTATTTGAAGGCCAAATAGACGTTGACACTTTGGAAAAACATTCAAGTATTATACAGGGTTATTTCTTGGTCCAAAAAATTTTCTACGGTGAGAAAATAACCTTCGCACTCCTTAAGGTCCTTCCCCATGTCAGAGATTGGGGGTAGACTTACTGTGAGAAACATGCGAAATATGAGTCTACATTTTTTGAGATAGGACCCACTTGGGAAACTTTTGTTGATGCCTTCAAGGAGAAATACTACCATGTTGGAAACTATGATGACAAATACATTAGATGGAAAACTCTACGTCAAGAGAGAGACCAGATGGTATTGGAGTACACCAGCCTCTTCCATACCTTACACACAAATATTGGTATTAAAGAATCCGAGGGGCACCTGGTTTTGAAGTACAACAGTGGCCTACATAGGTACATCCAAACAGATGTGGATTTCTTGGACATCTCCTCACTGGGAGTCACTTATCAATATGATGTCAAGATCAAGTAGAATTTCAAGAAAAAGAGTAAGGGAGATTTTGGTTCTGCAAACCCATCGCAGTAGAAGCCCTGTAAGGGTGTTCCTATCTCCCAGGGAAAAGGACATAGCAAGGATGACCAGTCCCAATACAACTAGGCTAAGCCACCAACAAAGAAGGGTAATGGGAAGTTGAAGAAGGAAATTGGAAAGTGGTGTGAGTTCCACAAAATCCATTGACATAATACCAATGAATGTCACTCCAAATGGCCATTGTTGAATGAGACAAAATCCTCAGGGTGGTATGTTGAATCAGACTTTGATTCAGAACCCGAAAAAGGGAAAATGGACCATTGATGCAGAAACCAGTGTCACCAACACTACCACAAAAGTCTAGCCAGAGGAACCATAGGAGCCTGAAGAAGGGGAGCACCTCTTGAAATAACAGATGTGGGTGAAGGGGACCCCACTCAATTTCATTGTTGAAAATGATATCCAGAAGAACATAATTGAACCTAATATATGAGCAGAGGTCATCAAGAGATTGAACCTAACAATGACATTGCATCCTTAGGCATATACCATTAGTTGGCTCAGCCAAGGACGAGACATCTGAGTCAGCCAACAATGTCTCCTGCACTACGACATCAAACCCTTCAAAGAGGTATTATGTGATGTATGCCCCTTTGAAGTTTGTGATGTTTTGTTAGGACAAACATATATGTGAAAGCGTCATGTTGTTTATGAATCAAGGCCCCATAGTGTCATTATTACTTTGTGAGATCAACTCTATAGGGTACCAGAGGAATTCCCAACTATTGTAGTCTCTTTGATCTCCGTGAAGTAGTGTAGAAAGGTGGTCTCTCAGATCAGGATATTTTTCCTCTTTATGGTTCAGTCGAAAGGTGAACGGAAGGTCACTGCAACCACCAAAACCTCTACATGGGGTTTCTCTACATAGCAATAGAAAGTGGATGTTGGCACCCAAATTTTTGGGTTCAGTTTTGTGCATGCCTAAGGGAATGCACAAGGAATGACATAGGGTGCACACGGGACTGATTTTTTTCAGTTGCACGCCATGCTTAAATACTACCAAGTACGTGTTCGTCCAAGTTTTGTCAATTGCACTAGAAAACAAGAAGATGCTTGCCGGAATCAAGAAAGGAATCATTAGGAATCTCACTGAATGATTATTTCTTGCAACATACAAATACATGGGACGTCCAAAGAATGAGTTGGACGAGAAATTAACATTTCCCCTAGTGTAGAGAGTCTATGTGGATCACTAGTAGGAACCAGAAGCTTATTAATCAGTTGTATCATACAAATGAGTGGAGAGAAGAAGAAAGAGACATCGCTCCCCAAAAAAGAAAGGTATAAAAGGAAGCTATATAATTAGAAATAGAGTTCAAGATTTTTTTAGTTGGCTTAGCTATCAATATCGAGATCAATCTGAGCCTGTTGTACTGTTGTAATTCTTTGAATATATTTTTGTGTCTATTCTATGTCTAAGTTTTGAGAAAAGGCACATTGTGTATGATATTGTAGTTCTGAGTTTTTATATAGTAAAGATATGAAGTTCTATCGTGTCGTATGTGTCTGACCTACGCAATGTATATCTCTGATATGATGCAATGTTTCTAGTAGTAAAGATATGACAGTTATGATCAATTAATTATAATATGTGTTTGTTATGTATGAGTTGAATATGTGTGTGTATTGTTTTAATTCTTAATCCTTGATAGTCTATCTGATATGAGTTACATGGATGCCAATTGCAATGAATTTCCATGTGTTTAAGCCTTCATCCCCATCACAAGACCCTATGGTCTTTGTGATCCTCTATGCATCTTGGGTGATACCTTCCTTATCCTTGGCCAAGGATTGATATATCGGTTCTTTGAGGTTTTTGTTAGACAACGCTAGATGAAAACTGGGTCTACAAATCCCCAACATTAAGAAGGATGGGATGCACACAAGCATGGACCAAAAGCACCCAACAAATGGTTCAACTGTCGAGACTTGAAGTCTTGTTGAGTTCGATGAAGGAAAAAATTGAGTTGGCATCCTTCTAAGGAGGAGGTTCAAGACTGGATAGAAGTGAAATAAGACAAGTTTTCCCTGATAGAGATGCACGGATTGAGGGTGAATGTGAAGGAATGGAAAGGAAAATATCTTTATTCGGATATGCATGAGCTCTTCTTTGTGTAATTTCCTTGTCTATTACATGAATGGTTGAAAAGGAAAGATGTCATCAATTCGGTTTCGTTGCCATTAGAGCCAATAGTTCGGGATCAAGCCACGTTTGATAGCTTGAAGGTGTTGGATAAAAAGTTGACTCAGGCTATTGATTTTTAGTTCGCTCGAGTGAAGGAAGGATACATTATTGAGTTTTTTGTAGAATATAGTGATTCTTTCAACGAGGTCAAAAGAAATTTTGAAGAAGGTCCAAGGAAGCGAATGCTAGAAGAAATTCCACTTTGGATCAATATGTTGTTTATAGAGAGAAGAATGATGTGCATGGGGCTCGATTGAATGGCTGAGTAAACCCCTTAATGCAGGGGGGTTCTGCAAAGATGAGGGAAATTCATAAAAGAGAGAAATTGTCAAGATGAGGTGAGGTATGGAATGGACCCAGAAGAGAAGAGAAGAAAAAGAGTCGAGAGGTATGCAAGAAGAGTTGACATAAAAATAAGAGCGGAAGAGAAAGGAGGAAAATAATTATCTATAGGCATGCAACAAGGGGTCATATCCAATATGAAGAGAAAAGAAACTACACCAAGTGGTAGTGCGAGACTGGATGTTGTTCCATAGTGGAGCATAGACGAGGATAGTCTTGCGAAGAGGCGTGTTGTCTGGTAGGGATATTAGTAGTGATACTAGTATAGACCTAGGTGATGAATTCCACCCCCTTTAGTTGTTGTGGAGTGCCACAACCTTAGAAGAAGATGAAGCACAAAGCAGTGGTGTGTTCATAAGGAGAGAGGATGACGCACAAAGTAGCAATGTGTTGATTGGAGAGAGTGATTTTTCACAAGGTGGCATTGCGCAGATCAAACCGGGAGGCAACGTGCGGGTTTGTAGTGCACAGGTCATCTCAAGAGAAGGAATGAAAATTTGTGGTGTGCATTTCTGGAAGGAAGGTAGGGAAAAAAATGTTGGTGCGCTAGAATAAAATGAATATGCAGGCTCCCCTGGTGGATGGTCTTGCGCGGATGGAAGTAGATAACTCTCTGGTTCACCTCACGAGAAATTTCAGAATAAGATGGACTTACCCCACCTTTGTACCACCCCCCTTGTGCATTTTTAAATGAGAAGAAAACACAACATATAGTGAAGAAATTAGAGTCGAAGAAAGAGAAGAAGAAGAGAGAAGTGAAGAAAAATGTGAACTCAACAATACTATACCCTAAGCGATAGTGGTGTGGAAATATCCAACCGGTAGTAGTCAGAGAAGACGAACTAGCTCCAGTTCGAAGATGTCGAATCAAGATAGTACACTGAGGTTTTTCATTTTCCATGGAAGAAGTAAGGATGATACAGAGCAACACTAGTTCACCTATGAAGCAATATGGTATGTAAAGAGAGTTATAGACAATACGACTAAGATCACGCAACTAGAGACTACGTTCAGGGATAGAGCCCTAACGTGGTACATGGAATACAAGGCTATTGTACCAGTGGGATAGGAAAGGTCCCTAGCCAATATCAAGCAGGATTTTCTTAGGGAGTTTCAGAAGCCTAAGTCATAATCCCAATGCATTAATGAAATCAAGGAGATCAAATAGAAGGAAGAAGAAAGTGTTTAGGACTATGACCAATAGTTTAAAATATTGTTGGATAGGTTAATGTTCGAAATCCATGACATGCAGCATAGAGAATGGTTCATTGTAGGGTTACTCCCCCATATCTGAGTCTCGCTCACCCAACAAAAGGTGATGACTCAGGAAGAGATAGTCGAGATTTCAATGCACTTGGAAGCTACACCTGGTGGTGCAGATACATCGATCGGGTTGGCACATGTTTAGTTTCAACTAGCCAACATAACAATATAGATGGAATATATGGCCAAGACTAAATTTGTGTGCGAGCATGTATGGTGTACTACATCTTGTTTCGAGGGGCATCACCAAGACGAGTTCCCTGTCCTTCCAAATTATGTGGCAAAAGTCATGCCAAGTCCATTTCCATATGGACAGTATGAATGGTGTGAAATATGCAAGCAGTGAAGCCATGTGCCACCCCATTGTCCCACATTGCATGAATACCAGACAATAACTCACACCCCATTCTGTGAGTTCTGTAAATCTATAGGTCATGATGTCAACAGTTGCCACTCCCTCCAGTTAATGCAATATAACACCAGTGATGCATTCTGGGTACAAAAGGAGAAAAAAGGTGGTGAGTGCAGTGGCACAGACAGAGACAGATACCAAGGAGTACCATGAGGTGGATATGGGTGTGATCACGGACATGGATACGTAAAAGGGGGGGGGTAGACCCCCCACCTATTTTAATTGCAGTGAGATTGCTCATGTCTCACGATTTTTCTCTAAGTCATGCGTGATTTGTGCCTATTGTTATATTCTTGAACATGTAACCAAGGATTGTCCCAAATTACTGAAGAAGTGGGAGGACAAGAAGACCAATTGTAACATGGTGCATCCTGAGTTGTGGAAAAAAGAAGAAGAAGAATGAGGAGGATGACGTCAAAGTAGTAACTTGTAGAGGGGCTCAAACAGGGGAAGACTTCGAGCATGGTGAAGGCTCGAGTCAAAAACCAAACGGGAAGATCAAGAAGGCACCCCGCCCCCCTCCAAACTTTGATGTTTCTTAGTAGAATCATTTTCTACGTGATGCATAGAGATCACTTAAAAAGAAAGAGTGTGTGAGGAGATACAACACACGACTAAGAGGTCTCTTGAAGAGGCATGGATCTAGGAGGACGTGTAGATGGGGACACAAAGGTTGATAGAAGAAGCACAAATCCGTGAAGAGGTGCAGTGAGTGATGCAGAGGTCATTGGACGAAGCTCGTGTGCAGGAGGAATTGTAGCATGCAACATAAATATATTTGGAGGAGCCTCATGTGCACGACGAAATCCAGTGTGTGACCCAAAGATCGATAAAGGAAGCATGCAAACAAACTATGTTGCAACACGCTAAGAAAAAATTATATGAAGGACAATACCCGGAGGATTTGCAATGCACAACGTGTGCAGAAGCCTTGTGCGACCTAGGTCACATGGTAGAGGTCGAAGATCAAGTCAATGTATTCTTACATTTTTGTTTGCACTTGATAAATATATATAAGCTGCAAATAAGTTGACACAGATGTTATCTATTTGCATGAAAGAACAAGGAGAGGAGACCACCATATCTACTCTGCTTCCATAAAGGAATGTCAGTAAGAAAAATCATTTTAGCCGAGAGTTTAATATGACAATAGAGCTTTGTGGATACGATATGGATGGAATCATGTTAGATCTAGGATCTGACGTGAACATTTTTCCTAAGAAATCTTGGGAAGTGATGGGTAAACCTAAGTTGGTTTGGTCACCCATTCAGCTATGATTGGCCAATCAATACAATATCTATCCCATAGGCCGGTTGTAGCAAGTACAAGTGAACATCGAAGCAGTACTAAAAACAAAGGCCAACTTTGAAGTCATCAAGATCATGGATTAGTCTGATCCATATCTTGCATTACTAGGGATTGATTGGGCCTTTGACAATAATGTGGTATTAAATTTGAAGAAGAGGTAGATGTCCTTTGAAAATGACACCCTACACGTGGTCGCATCACTATATCCATATGAGGGTGACCGCTACAATGCATATGTGGAGGAGGATGCCCGAGGCTTGGGAATTGAAAACATTTACAAAATCACGAGGCGTAGGGAGGACTACATCAACCCCACCACAGATGGTGAAATAAGTTGTAGGAGTGTCAAGTTTTATGACAAAGATTCTAAGGATGCCATGGAGAGGTGGAAGAATAAGCTATATGAAGTCTCAACGAGGAGGTGCACACCTATCTCTGTCAAAGAGCACGTCAAATACTTTCTCCCCTATAGGTATGATGGGTCGGAGTCGGTGGCCACATTAATTGCATGGATACAGCGTATTCCCACGTACTAGAGGCCTTGTGTATTGGACACAGTTCTGATAGGGATTCATGCGCAATGTTAGGTTGCTCACCGCCAACCTTACCAAGAATGGGTAACCATAGAAGAAGATATGTGTAAAATATTCAGAATGAGGAAAATTGTCCCTCACATTATCTATGTTTGTGCAAGAGGATGGTTAGCCAAGAAATGGTGCAGGGCACATCGTAAATATTTGAACCACAAATGTGCCCGCCCACCACCCATCCCAAAGTTTTTAGCTAAACTAACATGGCAATGACATGCACCTGCTCTAGAAACAACTTCCCAAGACATCAACATCGATGAATCATTTGGTGAAATCCCACAATTTCCCCTCAATACCATGGAGCCAGCAAACGAGATAAATGAAAGCATTGATGAGTTCTTGCATCAATGGATACTACAAGAACTAGATGGGCATGAGGCTGAACTTTCTGGAAGGAATAATCATGCAGCCATGTTGTGATCCACTAGGGGCCACTACAATCAAATAATAAAAAAGCTCGAATCAAGTCGGGGTGTGCAGGAAATATGCACGATGTTCCCAACAAATAAGACTCGTGTATGTATAGTTAGTTCCTCAAGTATTGTTACTAAGTACAAACTACTAGCAACACCAAACTCCTGTAGTGGTCAATGGACCATAATGATCAATGTGTCAAGCATTCCCAAGAATTGTCGGCAATAGCTCATTAGCTAGTCTATTGATAGGAGGATGATTGACCTAATTCCACATTCAATGAAACCGTCAATTTCACCACTTAGCGGGAAGTTTGACATCTCAAACCTAATCCCCAACTATCATTCAACTTCAGTCACACATGTGGACAGGATCGTGGGACAACCTTCTCACATTCCCATAATATGTAAGCATGATCGACCCTGTAACACAAGTATTATGTCTGGGTTCTGATGACCAATTCACATGAATATCAGACATAGTTCTTAGTGGATACTCTCATCAAAATGGCAAGGCAATATACTTCCAGCACATTCCAGAACATATGGGTACGAAGTCTATTATGATGCCTCATTCATCAAGGCATATCTTCAAGATGACAAATCAACATTGGGATCTCTCTGGCTGCACTATTCTACCACCACATTCTAAGTACTCTTTACCCCGTCACCTCCACTAGACTTGTCTTGATGCCCCTTGCCTCCCCTGTCTCCACGATATAAATACCTTCTCTCCCATGAATTCCTTGGAAAAATTATCCACGTCTCGTTCCCAATCTCTACTACCCGTCACCCCCAGTTCTAATTTTTGTCATTCACTTCTATCATGGATCAATTTTGTGGACATCCTAGGATGTGTACTTCCCCTCCTAACCAATCTCCTCCCGGTCCCACACTCTAGTTCTTCTGAATTTTATTGTTGCATCAACAAATGTTAGGAAGAACCTCTACTCTATTGACTTACTTTCTCCTCCACTGCTAAGTATCGCCATGCTTCATCCCCTCTATTGATAGGGAGTACCCCTACATCTAATCCATACCATGATTCATCCCCTTTACTGATGTAGAATGGCCTCATATTTCTTCATAGATCCACCTCCTCCACCCACACCATTAGGGATTATGCATATTCAAACACCCATTTTTGGACCCCCTTCTCTCACATCATGCCATAGATCAACATATCTCCTCCAGTAGAACGGTCAGGGCTATTAGCTCGGCTTGGCCATCCTAAAATCAAAAGACAGGAAGAAAAGGATACTCCCTCTAGGTGGCGCCTTAATTCTCTTCAGTGGGCCTTAAGAAAATCCCTTATTCCCCTCCACAGACACCAAAAAAGATTCCATAGGGATAATATAGCCGCATGCACTTCAAATCCATATTTCACCATGCAACCCACCTCAGTAATTCACGGACCTGAGTCGAGTTGCAACTACAACCTACATATATGATTTTCTCTTACTGAGGTCTAGCCATCAACACAACTTGTTTTTTCGAATGATTATTTTCTCTTACTCCAACTATCCATCGTCAAAACTTCGATAGTTGGCTCAAGGACAAGCCAGATAATAGTGGTGGAGTATTGTTGGCACCCAAAGTTTTGAGTTCAGTTTTGTGTGCATGCACAAATTGAGTTGTGTGCGCTTATTCCATAGTTTTTCGTGTGCCTGAGGGAATGCACGAGGAATGGCATAGAGTGTGCATGATATCGAGTTTTTCCAATTGTACACTAAGATTTAAGAATACAAAGTACGTGTATGTCTGAGTTTTGTTAGTTGCACTAGAAAATACGAATATGCTCGTTGGAATAAATAAAAGAATCATCAATAAATATCCCTGGATGATTATTGATAGTAGCATACAAAGACGTGGGATGACCAGAGATCGAGTTGGCTAGGTATTCAATATTTCCCCTCTTGGAGAGAGTCTGCGTGGATCACTGGCAGGCACCAGAAGCGTGCAAGGAAGTTATGTCATAAAAACGAGCGCAACAGAGAAGAAAGAGACTGTGCTCCGCAATAGAGAAATATATCAAAGGAAGCTCAAGAATCAAAAATAAATTTAGAGGGTTATTGTAACACCCTGTTTCCCCCAAATTTGTAATTAATCCTAATACAGGAATTACCATGCTAAAGCATGATGAAAATGTAAATAACATTATGAATTTATATTACAGAACTGCTGAGAGGGGATGTGCAGAAAAAGAGACCAC
>ML776647.1:70930-103099 GCA_009831015.1 Picea engelmannii
CGGGGATCGGAGGATCGGGAGTTCCGAGTACGTGTGCACCGCGGCACCGCAAACTCCGAAACCCCGACGAGAAGCTGTCGTATGGTCATATAGGAACCAGTCGTGTGAATCAAAGGCTTAGCCAAGTGGGGCTGAGGCAACCATGGGGTGAATAAGTTTTGACACTAGAAACCCCGAATCCCGACATTGAACCCGGGATTGGCACTTCGCTAATGCAGGTTTCTGGAGAATTCCCATTTGTGGGGGATTAACCCCAAATTTTTTAAAAATATTGATAGTGGGTGTGTTACAGTTATTGATTTGGATTAGCTATTAGTATCAAGCTCAATCAAAGCCAATTGTATCATTGTAATGCTTTGAATATAGTTTTTTGTCTATTCTATGTCTAAGTTTTGAGAAAAGGTGCATTGTGTTGCATATTGTAGTTTTGAGGTTTTATATAGCAAAGATATGAAGTTTTATGGTTGTCATATGTGTCTATCCTGCGCAATGTATATCTCTAATATGATGGAATGTTTCCAATAATAAAGATGTGACGCTTCTAATCCATTCTGTGTATGTCATGTATTAGTTCAATATGTGTGTGTATTGTTTTAATTCTTAGCCCTAAATAGTATATCTAGTATGAGTTACATGGATGCCAATTGTAGTGATTTTCTATGTGTTTAAGCCTCCACCCCTGTCATAAGACCTTATGGTATATGTGATCCTCTCTACATATCAGGTGAGACCTTCATTGTCCTTGGTCGAGGATTGATATGACAGTGCTTTGGGGTTTTTGTTGGATAACTTTGGACAAACCTTGGGGCTAAAAATCCCTAGCGTTAAGAAGAATGGGACGTGTGAAAGTGTGGACCGAAAGCACCCAACAATGGACAAGATAGTAGAAGAGCACAAAGACATATTTTCCTCACCTACTAGGGTGAATGTGCATTGTTAGGTAAAGCACTCAATTTATTTGACACATGGTGCTCCTCTCCATAATGACCATGTGTACAAGCATTCAATTATGGAGAATGAAGAAATAAAATTCCACATCCAAGAGCTAATTTTGAAGGGCCACCTACGACAAAGAGATGTTCAAGAATACCCCACCTATGACAAAGATATTTACTCCATTGTGTAGGCATGTCAATAGTGGAATACTTACATTATGGGGAAGGAATAAATCATCAGCATTGATCACATGCCTCTACAATTCATGCAATCATAAGGAAATTTATGTAATGACGTCCATCATAAGTGGTCCACATACCTGCAATAATTTCACTTGAACATCAAGTACAATAAGTGAAACACCAACCATGTCCCAGATTGCCTCAGTTGACCGTCGTTTATGGCACTAACCACAGTTCTCAACTCCTATGGGCATGAGACATTCGAGTGGCCACAATTATACAATAATGACTCTGACTTTACTACTACCTATCATACATTGAGTGCAGGAAAAATAGTTCTAGAATTTCATCTCTATGATGGATTTCTATTCCATCTAATTCATCTATGTGTTCCTTCAAGTGAGCGTGAAAATTTGATTTGGGAAGCTCATTACAGTCGAGAAATGGGACATTTTGGTGTGGACAAAACAATGGCAGTACTAAAAATCATTTTTATTGGTCAAAGATTTGACAAGATGTATTCAAGTACATCATATCTTGCATTGTCTGCACCATTATCAAGCCCACCATCAATAAACAAGGGCTATGCACCCCTCTTCCTACTCTATATAGGCCTTGGGAGTTCATCTCCATGGATTACATGTTTGGTCTACCTTCAACCAAGCACGGTAACGACTTTGTCTTCATGGTGGTTGACCAATTATCTAAGATGGCATTTTTGGCACCCTGCAAGAAGAGCATCACAGCCGAGGCCACCGCTAAACTCTTCTTTGAACATGTTCGAGTTCATTTTGGGCTCTAACAAACCATTATCTCAAATCAAGACAGTAGGTTCCTCAACCTTTTTGGTCCAACCTATGGTCGATGATGGACACCAAGCTGACCAAATCGATTGCCTTCCACCCATAGACTCATGGAAAAACAAAGGTAGTCAACAAGATGATTCGCCATATCCTGAGGATGTACAATTCCAAACATCCACACACATAAGACGAAATCCTTCCTTATTTTCAACATAGCTACAATAGAGCCCTCCATAGCTCTATTGGCCACAACCATTTTCAAGTGTGCTTAGGGTTCCAACAATTGGCCCCCATTGACGTAGCTCTGCCCATTGCAGGTGCATAGGAAGAGTCCTCCCATGCTCAGACCAAGGTTGATCGATTAATCAAATTTGTTGAGAGAATCCAACACATCCAACAACAAGTTCATCATATTTTGCAGAAAGCCAATGCCAAGTACAAGCAGCTCCATGATCAACATCGGGTACCACACAAGTCTCAGGTGGGAGATAACATATGGTTGCATTTGCAAAAAGAGCACCTCACAGGACCCCATCAGAAGCTATGCCCACTCTGATATGGGCCTTACACCATCACAAAGGCTATGCATGAGAATACTTTTGAATTAAGTATTCATCCTTTCCTTGGCTTGCACCTAGTATTTAATGTGGAACTACTTCAACCTTATTTTCCACCTCTCCTGGACACTTTGGATACAGTCAAGCACCTGGCCCCTATAGAAATCAATATTGACTACATTTAATGGGTGACAGTTGATCAAATCATGGACACCAAGACAAAGAGCACCCACCAACAACACATCCAACTCTATCAGGTCGTCAAAGTCGGGTAGTTTCGTCATCAGGGAAAGTGGCTCACCAGGAGTCAGATATAGAAAAAGCTTCCACATATGATGGAGGAACTTGATGCAATGGATAACATTGATTCCTAAGGAGGGAGGAATAATCCAAGTGTACATCGATGGTTTCCCACCTATTCCACTAGCTCAAATTACAGTTTCCATCTTGGTAGTTTTTCTACAGTTTTTCGGGTCCCAAACTTCTAGGGCCACTTTGAGGCCCTAAACAACATTTTTTGACGTGGCAGCGCCCAATAGTTGTTTTTTGGGATATATAGGGCCATTATGAATGTGTATTCCTCAGCTAGATATTTTTTGTGATGTATCAAGCGCTCCAAACAGAGATCGTATGCAAAAGGTACGCCCTAGGCAAGTTAACGTATCAACTACCCCCATCGAGACCCACAAACCTTTTGGTGTTTCATCTTCTAGGGTTAGGGTTTTGGATGTTTAGGGTTTTCTCATTTATGCTTTATGATAAAAAAAATCCTTTGGAGCCTCATTGTAATCATCTTCTTGTGAATGAGCATAGCTGACACATCTCTCTTCAGAGATAACCTACCATCATTCTAGCTCACTTGTGTGCTTTGCATTTTACAATCTTTTGTATTCGAGACAATCATTAATAGAATCTGAGTTTTACTATATTATTGTGTTCCTTGCAATATATATGTGTGTTTCCTTGTTATATCTTTGTTATATTTTTGCATTCATGTTGTTCTCAAAATAATATGCATCAGTTGGGAACTTAGGATATTAGAAAACAATTTATGACATCCCTGTCACCATAAAACCCAAAATAATTTTCTATGTTGCCAATATGTGACATACCCATCCACTACACAAAAGGCTGGGCATGCCCACCCTACCCAAGAACACACTTCTTGGGCTAATTCAAATTTCGGATACCAAAAAACTAAATAAAGAAGCATGAAATAAACACATGCAGTCATCAATATTCATATTACACTACAAGGGAATAAACAATATTCCATGCACATAAATAACCAAGAAGCAAGCACATTATTAATACATATCCCAGAGATAATAATCAATAAGTAGTGGAAATAATTATGCAATCATAGAAACACATGATAGAGAGCACTTGTCTTTAATAAATCCAATCACGAACTGGATGCAGACCAAGGACATTCCACCCAACCTTAAACACTGTTATTCTAAGTCTCAAAAACAGGTCACCCTTGAACCAAGGCTATGAATCCACTAGGATGGGTTCCATAGAAACACTCAATTTCCTAGACCATTCAGCACTCAATCTCTCAAAGGTTTATCGACACACAGTAATCCAGAGTTCACCATCTCTCTTCTCCTAGCATGCACCACCCAAAAAAATGAACCCCCTTCTTTGCCACACATTCCCTCTAGCTACCCACCTCCTTCCATGGATCCAACGCATCTGGTTAAGAATCTCAATGCTAGAACTCTCAAGATTCATAGTTGTGACAAGCTTTATCAAAATTCCAATGCATCCATGCACTAAGGAATTAATTCATGACTATAATACACCAGTAAATCCCATGTCCAATCAACCATGGTTGTTTTTCCCCGACAATGTTTTTTCTCTTTTCCCATAAAAGACTAGAACAAATGAATGAATGAACCAATTGTTGAATGATTGAACTGACCAAACCCTAAGACAATCAAGAACATGGATTTTGTATCAAAGCACTCCAAGGCTAGCGTGGTCTCCCCGAGAGACTCATGCGCCCCCTCATATGCACCCCAACACAATCATGGATGACAATTAATTAAACAAACCATAAATTTATATTCCATCGGTTCCCCCCCTCTCTCATGGAATCATACCCCTCTATAACTCTTTTCCTTGTCCATCTTGTAGCTAGTGATGTACTTTTTATTATTAAAATGTTCAAAGCATTACATTTCCTAGGCACTCTGAACCCTTTAAATTGTATCGACACTCTGATCTCTCATCAAATAAACAATTACATTTTTAAACAAGGGAATCAAAACAAGGGTATTACATTTCCGTCCCCCTTATTTTGGCACTGTCCTTAGTGCATATACAAAACATAAATCAAAATTTCAAAATTCTTCAAAGAGTCGCGAGTACTTTGCTCACAAGGCGTCTTCATTTTCCCAAGTAGCATCTTCGGGACCATAGCAGTTCCATTGAACTTTTACCAGCTCTATGACTCGATTTCGTACCACTTTGGCCTTTCTGTCTAATATGCGCACCGACTAGACCTGGAAGTTTCCTTCTTGCTCCACCTAAATCAAATGTTAATCAATAACATGGTTAGAATCATGCACATAGTTTTTCATCAAATAGACATGAAATACATTATGCAAATTCATGGAAAAGGGAAATGAAAGCATGTATGCAACTGACCCTATTCTATCCAATATCTCAAATGAACCATAAAATCTAGCTGCTAACTTTGTACAACTACCCAACTTTAATGAACTTTTCCTCAAAAGCACATGCTCTCCTACTTTAAACTCTCTAGTTGTCCTATTCGTATCTACCTAAATCTCCTATCTCTCTTGTGTTGTTTTCAAATTATGCTTAATTTTAACCATTTGGTCTTCCATATCCTTGAACAATTATGACCGAAGTACTACTTTATCTATTGGGTTGTCCCAACTCACTAGAGTATTCAATTTTCCACTATACAAAACTTCAAATGGGCTCATCTTCAATGAAGCTTGGTAGCCATTATTGTAGGAAAACTCAACCAAATGCAAATAATATTCCCACTTAGATGGCTTATCCATCACATACATTCTCAACTTGTCTTCAATTACTTGGTTGACCCTTTATGTCTACCCATTTGACTATGGATCATATGCTATACTAAAGTTCATATTTGTACCAAACCCTTAAATAATCCCCTCCAAAAGTTTGAAGTAAACTTTATATCTTTGTATGAGACAATTCCCTTAGACATTCCATGCAACCTAGCAATCTCCCTCGTGTAAATTTATGCAATATGGGTTGTTGTATGAGTCATTTTTACAGACACAAAATGAACATCTTTTGTCAATTTATCAACAACTACTATTATTGGATCATGTTGCCATGTTGTCCTAGGAAACTTAGAGATAAAATCAATGGTCATCGCTTCCCATTTCTTCTCTGGAATTGGTAATGGCTATAACAAACCTGTTGGGTGTCTATGCTCAGCTTTCACTCTCTAAAATTCCATACGTCTGGAAATGTAATCAACAACATCCTTCTTCATTCCAATCCAAAAGAATTGGCTTCTTACTACTGCAATTATTTTATGGTAACCGGGATGTGCGACATATAGAACATTATCCATTTCCCTCAACACTAAGTTCTTAAGTTCTTTGGAACGAGGAACATAAATTATGTTCTTATGTATAAGGAATCCATCTACTTTAATCTCATGCCCTTTAAATTTTTGTTGTACATTTTCATGTTGTAAACCTTCTTTTACTTGTTGGTAATGTTGGTCTATAATAGCAACATCCAAATTTTTTCTCTTTAAATCTTATTGATGCATACTAATGGTTGTAGCATGCATGACATGTACCCTTCTGCTAAGTGCATCAACAACTTTATAGTCTTTCCCTTTGATATGCTTGATATCGAAGTCATACTCACTTAAAAATTCTAGACATCTTGTTTATTTGGCATTCAAAATTGGTTTCTCAAAACGGTATTTCAAACCACTATGGTCTATCCTTAGTTCAAATTTATTCATCGTTAAATAATACCTCCACACCTTCAAGGCATGAATAATGGAAGCAAGCTCCAAATCATGTGTGGCATAGTTCCTCTCGTGTTCCTTAAGCTTTCTGGACTCATAACTAATTACATGTCCATTTGAGTGAGGACTCCACCAAGTCCTTCTTTGCATGCATCTGTACAAACCACAAAATTCTCATTTGGGTCAGTGATCTTTAAAATGGGTGCACTAGTAAGTAATTATTTTAACAAGTTAAAATTATCTTCTCACTTTGTTGTCCATACAAACTTAGTTCCCTTCATTTATAAAGAAGTGATGGGATGAGCAAATTTTAGAGAACCCTTCAATAAACCTCTTGTAGTATCTGACTAATCCCGTAAAAGATCTGACTTTTGAAAAATTTGTTACGAGGAAAATATCTCTATGGCCTGAGGTAAACCACAACAGACATAATGCCACGTAGAAATAAACTCTAATCCCAAGTATGTTATATAAATGAAATGCTAACAAGACAAGTTCAAGAGCCTACCTTGTCCATATGTTTGATGAAGACCATTGTTGAGCACGCAACTCAAAGCTTTATACCTGCAACTTGTCATCAACAACCAAGATACACAACCATATGGTGATAATATATATTTTTAGCATATAGCCTAGCATAATCCATTAACATTCATGACAAATACGCCCATGGAATAATAATTCAAATATTTGCAAGATATCAATTGGACAAGAAAAGAGTATTTCTATTAAAATAATCAACATAAGTATATATGTGACAAACTTTTGGACCGACACATATCGGAAACGAAAAAATAAGTCCCTCCAGCTGGGCCTCCACCACTTCAATCATCCACCAACAGAAAGATCATATAAATGAGACAATGAGGTTCTCCATCACAAAGAAGGAAGTGCTTGGGGGCTGAACAATGAGTTATGACTTTCAAGGATAAAGGGATGCAGACTCAATGTGAAGTGAAATTTTTTCAGAGTATCTTTGCTCTCAAAAGTTAAATTCTCCTCTTTTCCAAGGCTTGGATATGGCTCAATTTATAGCCTTCAAGTGGAACTGAAGGGCTGATTCGAAGCATTTTCAGTATATGGAAGGTCAAGGATCATGGATCTCGTGACGTGACATGGAAACCTGACATAATTTTTAATTTTGAGCACCAAACCCGATGTACCCGAGATATAGTGGAGAAACTTGCGTATACGCTTGTTGCCTAACTGGTAGTGTGTGTATACATGGAAAAATGTGAATTTTTGGCTCTGGAAGGTACAAAAAGGGACTTCAAGCCTGCATAGGGAAATGGAAAATCCATCCAAGAAAGTTGCATGGGGTGAAGGAAAATTTTCTATAATAAATGCCCTCTAATGTGTGAGGTCAGAGAAGTATCTGCAATGGCTGAAATACACTATAATTCCCAGAAGTGGAGTAATGGAGACTCCACTGGAAGTGCTAGTTACTCATGAGAATATTACAATCCATAATGACTTTGTACACATGGCTTCCAATTTGAATTACACTGCAGATCCATGTGGAAATATAGAAAATAGTTGTTCATGGCCATAAACATGCAATACAAAGTAGACGCATGCCATAGGTTGTCATAGTCACGAACAAGGCCCAGTGGAATCCAGTCTCAAAATCAATCTAAATATATATGTATACAATGGAGTACAATTCGATCTCCCATGATCATTGGAGTCATATAGGTATTGGTCCAATGAAAGACAACAACATAATAGGAATGATGCTACTGTAAGTTGGATGTCTTCTACACTATCCATCGAAGGTGCAAGTCTACATCATGTGAATAGAGGAGTTGATGTCGAACATAATGATACTTCATTTGATTGTCGGTCATTAAGGTATACCATTAACAAATGTGAGATAACCTACCGATAATGAAAGTAGGTATCAAGGCACCGAGTACATTCTTACAAGTGTGAATAAGGGTGTTGAGGTCAAACACTTGAAGAATCCATCGATCAAGAGACATTGATTGATGTATTCCCAACTGTCAATGGCGGGAGAACCTGCCATTGATGATGCAATCTTCTAGGTACGCATAGGACTCTAGGTCTCATTTCTAGAATAGATGACCTGGAGTCTATGGAAGGAGACCCATTGAAAGGAGAGCATTAAGGCATCTCTCATCAGTCAACACGAGGTACAAAGAAATAGCTTGATGATTAGGAGGAGCTCGGGCGAATAGGATGTTCACGAACCAATGACCCTGTGCGTCTTTCGCATGCACTAGATGCAAGTAGTGCACGAAAAATACCCTCTGAATAACATCCAATAAGGAAGACTACCAACAAAGGCGAGGAAACCACCAATAAGGCTAATGGAATCTAAGACATTGTACGAATCCCAATGTGTGAATAGATTTATTGTTGTCAAACACAAGGGAAACCCCTTAGTCAGTGACCAATGAGGAGATGTCAACTGTTGGATTCAAGTTTACCTACCCATAATGAAAGTAGGACCAGGGTGCATGGTAGGACTACAACTTCATGTGACTCTAAGACATACTGAGGGTATGGCCGACATGCAAATTCAAGAGTTCTGAGAAATGGTCGACACATGCTCATAGAATTCCTTTGAACAAGAGCATGAGACATATGGATAACTCAAGCAACATAGACTTGATGATGAAACTTCATGATGCAGGAGGCATCAACAAACTCTCCATAGGGACTGCAAGAATAACTAGTCGGAGGAGTAAACTCTAAGTAACAAGATCAGCTTCCTAAGGTCATACTAAACACAAAATTTGGATGATAGTGGACTCAAAAGTTTGTGTTGTGTTCAAAGGCAACATGACTGCTACTGATATGAGACAATATTCTTTTCCCGCTCGTCTTTTTTTGTTTTTTCATAGACAAATAAATGTTATGATACAAGAGAGGAAACGAGTGTCACGAGTAAGCAACTAGTTCCAAACAGTGGAACATACATATGCTCAATGCAAGGAAGTGCATGCGGGTCATGGACACTCAAGGGAATGTTTCCTCTTAGGGTACAAGGTGTCAAGTTGCAAAGCATATAAACAAGGCTCTTCTTGGCTAGTGATGCAAATTGATGAGGTAAAAGGATTATAATGAGAAAGTGGGAACCAACAATAGGCTCAATACTGCAAGCAAGATAATGGAATGCAATTACAACTTAACTCCAAAGAATGCCATTTTTTGTAGATTTAGTCCCCTAGGCCCGAAAAAGTATAAAACAATACCTAGGAGAACTCTTCTAGCCAATGTTGACTAGAGTATTCATTTTTCGTAATTAGTCTACTTGGTTTGAAAAAGGGTTAAACTTACACCAAATAGATGTCATTTCAAAGCCACTTAACGAGTGTGAAAGAGACAAGTTCACTCGGCAATCTTTTCACTTTTTTAGAGAATCGGAAAAGAGCTTAAACAAGACTCGGTGGGAGTCCCATCGGTGAAGGTCATAATGCTTTTGAGTAATAATATGGGGTTTGAGCGCAAAGTCATGTCAGAACTATAAGGAACTCTCGGTCTTATGGAATAACTTCTACATGGGGGCACAAAGGTTCTAACTAGGGCACCCATGTTTGGTAAGCCTCTACCACTTAATAATGACACTTCTAGTAGTAGTAAGAAGGTTCTATGTCGCTAATAAATGGGTTTGTACCTAAGGCATATGGATCATAGTCATAGGAAAATGCAATAATGCAAAATGGAGCGACGACCTATCTTATATGTTGGTGAAAGGAAATACATGCCGAAGTCACAAATGAGCAATATGACGCTAGAAACCGCAAAAACCCTCGACAAAACCACCAAAACCAACTCTTTCCACTATACTATTAGTCCACGAGGTCAAAAATTAGCATAAACTATATAGAATGGGTAAAAAAATTCTACTAATAGTAAAAAATAGACTACTTACCATACCATTTGAGTTTTTTCACCCACATAGTGCATTTTAGTCCATTTTTCCCTCGATCTTCAAGCGTCGAATACAAAAGCTACTATCAATGGAATTAGCAATCGTCTGGACCAAGTAAGTGCCCTTCCCCTCCTCTTCATTTTCAGTGATTTAAAATCCAATTCTAGGTCAAAAGTTTTTAGTATTAGAAGGCGCAAAATGTGAATTAGGGTGTACACTAGTGGTAGTTCATCGGGTTGCGTACATGTCTCCATGTACGTGGAAAAACCAAAGCATGCCCACGTGTATGCGGCCCTATACATGACTGTTAACATGATAGCCCACGTATAAGTCTGCAACCAACATTTTTATAAAATTTAACTCAAAAAATAACTTTCCTTTTGTAAGATGGTGCTTGAATGGAGGGAGAGGGAGCATGAAGAGATAGATGTAGTAGTGTAAAGGAATGCAAGGGACCAACAAGCTTTAAAAATATGTGGCCTTTATAAAATTTGGGCTCTCAAAGGAATGAGGACTCAATTGAGGTTACTCTATATGCTCGTAAACTATTGGGATCCGAAGACATAGGCCTTCAATATCGATGGGAAAACATTGAGGATTGAAGTGGATGACATATATTTCATTACAGTATTGTCTCGTCGGGGCGAGGTAGTGAATATCAAGGCCCAAAGGGATGGGGGTGGTATGACCATGGAGGATAACATTTCCACCCATTGTGTTGCAGGTATAGATAAAGTAGGGAGACAACTCCCAATCAGGGAAATCGAGAACCTGAGTTTGAAGATCAGCGTACTTGTTCTTACATGGATCTTGGGGTCGACCTTGTTGCACCAGGGATCAAGTCCACTCATGTTCTACGTGGTGGAGTGTTTACGACCCATTATTTATGACTGGTGTACCTCACTGCTGACTAACATGAAGAGCCATCTAACAGATTGCAAATAAGGGAGAAAGAGAAACTTTGGGTTTGCATCCATCTTGTGTAGTTTTTTCTTTGAGCGGGTTCCAGGTTTGAGCCCTGGAGTAGAGATCATTCCACATGGACCATGTGATCTCCATCTCATGGTGGACTGACGTGATGAGGCAACTAGGAGGTGGTAGGGTGCCAACCCCCTACAATGATGAGTTCTTTTTTCTGGTGGTGCCGACAGGTCATAGCCATTGACAACTATCCCTATGCTAGGATCGACTATAGAGGGGATCCATATATGTCTTTGCCACCAGGTTCTGCCTACGACGATATTGGTAAGAAATGTTTTAATATATTTCATTTTTTGTATTTTTTCAAAAAGAATAAAAAATGCAAATATTTTTGTATGGTATCAAGTATTAACAATTGTTTTGTCATGCAGATGTAGGTCTGCGACGACCAGATGGATTCCCATGACATTGGCGGAGGAGCCAGGGAGATGAGAATGTGGGAGGAGATGCGAAGAGAGTGTTGCAAAATGTGCAGGGGAACTTGTCTCGATTGACGCACAGGATTCCTATGGTTCAGGTGGAGGATCTGCCAGAGGCTATGCAGCGACAAATGGTGGGTGTAACTCTTCTGGTGTCTTAGTGTGCTATCATGATACACATTTGGCACCACAGGCGTAGATGCCATGGTCATATATATACTGACCATATATGTATTTTGAGGGTGTGAGCCCCATTTTGTACCATGACACCATATTTTTGAAAAGATGAAGTATAAAAAGAATTTTGGTTTGCAACTTTACTTATATATGTTACAATGTGTATATGCATGAATGTGTTTTCTTTACCTAGTTATGTGACAAATGCCAATCTAAAATATAATTATCATATGCATCAGATACATGATTAGAAATTCTAGGTATGTGATTATAAGTAAGAAAATCAAAGTATCGTTCCAAAATTTGTACCTGTAGGAATCATCAGAGTAAAGTAGGGTCTCACACACGGTAACTGTCGTTTAACTGACATATGACTAACTGGGAGTCGAGGAAAACCTCTAAATACTGAACACCGTGTGAAATGGCGTCACGTAAAAGATTTATAACGGTGCTATACTCAACCACATTATTCGTTGATGGCTCTAGACAGACGCCACCTGAAGACACCAGTTGACCCTCGGGTGAGTAAATGACCCAAGCGGCAGAAGCCATGCTCCATGTATGATGACTTGCACCATTTGCAAATCCTAAGTAAACTGAAGACTCCATTGACATCTTCCAACCAAGGGAAAACTTGATAAGAAAATCGATGACATAAAAGAAAAGATGTATATACACTAAGATACACTAGTATACAAAAATTCACGCCCAAGATTGAGGGCTCAAGCGTAATACCTTTTAAGGTAGAGCCCATTTATGGGTTCATCCAACATATTCCCTTCATAATCTTCCAATTCATAGGCTCCTTTCTCTAAAACACGTCGCACGATATAAGGACCGTGCAACATGGGGTTGAACTTACCTACCTCCAACGGTTCTTTGTCTTGGTCATACAGGAGAACCAAGTCACTATTAGCGTACTACCAAGGACGGAAAAACCTATCATATTGAACCTTAACATGTCATTTATTTTCTTTGATAGTCATAGAGGCATCTAGACGCTCTAGGTGTACGAGGAATTCTTAAAGATAGGATGTGTCAGGTAGGAGCTCAATTGCCAGTTTGAGGGAAGGAATTTCACATTCAATCAGAAAGATGGACTCCACGCCAAGTACTAACTGAAAAGTTGAAAAACTCAGGGAAGTCTTAACCGAGGTCCGATATTCCCAAAGTGCAGGGTAAAGCATTAAATGCCAGTCAGACTTACTATGGATGATAGTTTTTTGCAAGATGGTCTTGAAAGATTTATTCACTACCTCTACTTGTCCATTTTCCTAGGGATAATAAGGGGAAGAATGATCATGCTTAAACCCCAGTTTTGATGCTAACTCCTTCATCATTTCATTCTGAAAGTGACTTCCATGATCAGTGACAATATCCTTTGGGATTCTGAATCGGGCTATAATTTGGTTGAATACGAAGAATGTTGCAATCTTACCATCATATTTAACGGTAGGCATGGCCTCTACCCATTTAATGAAGTAATCCATGGCCATAATAATATGTTGAGGCCCCCCATTCAAAGTTGGGTTACATTCCATAAAATCTACCCCCCACTTGGTGAAGGGACCGACGATGATGACTGGGTGAAGAGGGGCTGGATGCAAGCGCATTTTCCAAAAGAACACCTGGAAAGGGTGACACTTCTTGACCGCTTCAACACAATCTTTAAAAATTGATGGCCAAAAATAGCTAGCTCGCAAATTTTTTTGGGTTGTCGCAAGCCCAGATAGATGACCATCACAAGCCCGACTGTGACATTCATT
Source organism: Picea engelmannii (assembly GCA_009831015.1). Classification (NCBI taxonomy): domain Eukaryota; kingdom Viridiplantae; phylum Streptophyta; class Pinopsida; order Pinales; family Pinaceae; genus Picea; species Picea engelmannii. The sequence goes on from ML776647.1 coordinate 84,650, forward strand.
GAAAACCGACTCAGCTTCCTCGTGATTCAAGCAACGATGCAAAATATTATATGCTCCTCGATGATACAAAGTGTCATCGATGATAAGGTAGTTTTTAGCTTGATGACATATACGTCGTCGATCGTCTCTCAACAGATGTTGGGATAGCTTCAAAGTTTGAAGATAAACTAGAATATCTACATACCATGGGTTCGAAGACGAGATAAGGAAAATATGTTCATCCACGAACAAATCATCATGAATAATGTCCTCATCTAGTCGAGGGAAGTCTGATATCAACTCGAAAAAAACTAGCGATTTTTTAGACTTTGCTGAAGCAAAATCAAGATCAAATTCTTGCAAAATAACAATCCACTTATTGTATTTTCCCCCTATGATACACCTGGTAAGGACTTATTGAAATGGATTGGTATCTGCAACTACGGTAGTTTTGCAAAGTAATATATAATGTCGTAATGTTTGAACTGCATGTATGGCAACCAAGGCTAGTTTTTCTAATGAGAGTATTTAAGTTCAAGATCGACTAAATTTTGACTAAGATAGTAGACAATGTGCTCATGGAGCTCATGGAGCTCATCGTCCTCCTGAACCAGAATCATACCAACGATCCCTTCGAACATGACGATATAAAGAAAATAGTCCCTACTGTGGTCCGAAGGCTTCAGTAGAGGCAATGATACCAAGGATTTCTTAAGAGAATCAAAGGATTATTGGGCTCTCTCATCCCATATAAATGGAGTATCCTTCTTCAAAAGATGCACGAAACCCTTAGTTAAATTGGCATAGTTCACTATGAATTGACACAAGAAATTAGCCTTCTCCTGTAAACCCTAAAATTGTCGTATGTTGCGTGGGGGAGGAAATCGAAGTATTTCCTCAGCCTTCATAGGATCCACCATGATCCCATGCTCAGAGACTAAGAATCCTAAGAGACGATCAGACCTAACGTAGAAGATGCACTTGTGATGATCCAAACGGATGTGATAGTAACGACATCTCTCAAATATGAATTGAAGGTGAGTGGAGTAATCTACTCTCTTGCGAGAGTGAGCAACGAGATCATCGAGATAATCTTCGACAATATGTTTGAGATCGTGAAAAGCAAAGGTCATGGCGCGTTGGAAGGTTGCTCCGGCGTTTTTAAGGCCGAAAAGCATTTTCCAGTATGCGAAAGTACCCGAAGGTCAAATAAATGTCGTCTTGTGTTGATCCTCTGGTTTGATTTGAATTTGATGATATCCTGAAAATTCGTCCATAAAAGAAAAAACTTCGCTTCCTGCGCACTCATAAAAAATCTGGTCAATGAAAGGAGTCAGGAAGTTATCTTTAGGACAAGCCTTGTTCAAGTCTCGAAAATCCATACATACACGGTTCGTTCCTTCTTATTCACAGGAACGGGGTTGGACACCCATTTGGTCAAGGGAACCGAGTAGATGAAACCAGCATTAAGTAGCTTCTCTACCTCTGCCTTAATAGTATAGGCCTTCCTAGAATTAAAAGCTCTAAGACATTGTCGAACAGGTCTAGCATCTAGATAAGTCCCGATCTCATGTTCGACAATGTTGAGGTCGATCCCTAGCATCTCATTGTACGACCAAGCAAATACGTCACGAAATTATTTGAAGAGATTGGTGTAGATCTAAATTTGTTCAGACGAACAATCCACACTAATATATACGTTCTCAATTTTTCCAGGAATTCGAGAGATGTTGATCATGACGATAGGAGAAATATTTGCCATGTTTCCTTCGGTATAAATACCATGCGTATCTAGTGGAACCACAATGTGACCGACCATCTCACTAAAGTCATCATGTTTGATCCTAACAAGCTCTGGGAGGAAATAAGAAGATGATGCATATTGTCTCAGGGCCTATCAGGACCATTCATAGCCTCTGTTAGTCCCTAAAGTTGCACTTAATTGCTAAATGACAAGCTAGGGCATCATCAAATTATTGCAATGGTTGAGAAAAATGATTTTATCATGTGGATCGGGATGAATAAGAAAAGTAGAGGAAATTAGGTTGAAATCCAACTAAAGGGTAGCATTTCATAGGTCAAATGCAAGTTGATGAACAGTAAACATTTAGAGAGATAACATGAAATGGAAAAAGAAACACTTGATGAATGTGAAGGCCCTGCAATCTACTCATCCTTCTACATTCATGAAGAAGATATTTAGACCAAAATATCATTTTATTCTAAATCAAAATATCTAAGCATGAAAATGCAGAAATTACAAAGCACAAATTTACATCTTGTTGAAGACTATAATCTCTCCCTCTCTCATCCTTCCATACCCTCTCGGGCCTCCCTCCCTCCCCTGATTACAATTACCAATGATAGCTTTATATCCCTTGCAAATTAAAAACTAAAATAAAATGAATACTTAATTTATCATAGAAAATCTGGAGCTGATCAAATCTGTCTTTGAAAAGTTAGATCTGTTGGAGTCGAATGCCCCAAATCTAGAAATAATTCAATGACTGTTACTGAAAATGACCCTTTGGAGAATGATTCGATGCCTGGAAACCTGGGATTTAAGGTTGAGTACTGATCTGTCATCGATATGCCTTTAATATGTTGGTTTATAAATACTCTGTCACATGTCAGAGATGAAGATCTGCTTGATTTAATACCTACAAATATGGATCTATTCTGCTGATATTTTGATTTATGTTCCTGATTTGGAGTAATTTAGTTCAATCCAAATTCTTTTAATTCCTGGAAACTTGTAGTTGTTGCAATATGCAGGTTGTTGTTGGGCATATGTAGGCATTTCCAAAACAATAGAACCCAGGCTCCAGATATCCATCGCCAAACATGTTCTGACTTGAGTTTGCGTATTTCATGTGCTCGAGTGTTTGGCATTATCAGACTCTTCAATTGGAAGTCATTGGGGAACTCGACTTAACATTTGAACCCAACATATTTATACACTAAAACAAATTCTTCTGTATCAAATATTTCTCAACTTGTTTAAAGTAAATCCTGAGACATACGTAATGCTTGCATCAATTTGGATTTCCTATTGAGAATTTCGAAAACTGAATTGATAGACGATTTGACTTTTGCAATATCAGGGGCCATACCTGTTGAGTGAGAAACCCAATGACAACCATTGTGAGAGTTAAAAAGACCCTGAAAACATTTTCAAAGGTTCTTTCCCCATATTCGATCATCTGAGCCCCTACCCAAAAGCTGATTGTATATACTGAGTATAATAGAAAACTTGCTATCCCAAGACCAAGTCTGGTTATAATTCCCTCTCAAATTCCATTTTTCAAAGGAGCATAGCATTTTTTATATTAGAAGCTCATCACCTTGTCCTCTGCAGAAAAGGAGGCAACAATTTGAATGCTTTCAACAACATCATTCACAATCTGATTGGCTTCCTCATACATCACCTTTGCATCAAGAAAAAAAATCATGCAGGAACTTCACTTGGACCCAAGCTTGAAGGCCATGCTACACACAGTTGCAGCATCTGTTGATAATCTTGCACTTACTACACCACTTGAATTTTCACTATGATCAGACCATCTAATCTCATGGTAAACAACTTAATTAAATGCCAATGATCGAATATGTTGCACAAGCCTGCCACCAGCAACAGAGAAACAATACATCTGCATTGATCCCACGAGGAGGCACCTAGCTGCCAAAAATAACAAGTACCCAGAAACTGGCATTTTTTCGATGCATATGTGGAGGTTCGGAGAAACTAGTAATAGCACTTGAAATCAAGAGACCAAAAATAGGCAATATAACCCCATTCACAACTATCGCAATGGTTCCTAGTATGAACATTGGAGCCTCTGGTTTGTTGAGAGATGTTAGGCGTAAAACATGAAGATATTTTAAAACTTTGACTGGCCATCTTCCGCATCTCCCCACTTTTTGGACGAAACTAATTCATGAAGCCCTTCTTTGGGTTGCTTTTATCTGCTTGAACATCTTCCTGGAGAACAACTCCACCAGGCAAGGAAAATGAAAAAGAAGCAGAGTTACGACTACCATCGACTCCTGATGATCCACATAACTCTTCAACTTACTAATCTTGAGAGATCCTGTGAAGAACTGTAATTACAATTTCTTACTGTGTACTTGAGAGGAAGTTTCAATAATTAGTAAAAACTTAGCCTGCGTTACCAAAATCGCGTTCAAATAAAAGCATGATAGCACCTTTTGCATTGAAAATGGAGGCTATGAAACTCTCAACCTTTGAATAATATTGTGGCTGTTATAACTTCAACAAGATGCTTGATGGTATAGAACCAAATACCACCACCTGGACACTTGGATTTTGAACTATATCTTGGACCTTAGACACTTAAAACCCTGTTTATAATTACAAAAATCGGGCTCTTCCTTGGGCACTCTAAGTTTGACTATTAGTACCTGTGAAAACTGGCATATTTACTTTACTGGCACTATTAATCTCATCTTGATGCCTGTACATACCTCTTCCTTGAGATTTCAAAGCGTGGTCCTCCATGCCTTCTCCATCAAGCTTAAACAAAAGGGCAACGACCCTCTTAACAATCCCTGCTCTCTAGTCATGCCTTCTATGTATCTTGATTCAAACATAACCATAACAACAAGAGAACCAGAAACCGTTGTAGCAAAAGGTAGACTGTCAGTTGATCCGTGAGGATAAATTGTATGCAAATGTGGTCCTGTACAATCCACACCACCAAGTACCAGAGCTGCACTCACAAGATGAGATTTGAGAAGGGTAAGAGCAGTGACAACCCTCGATCCTCGACCAGTTGCATAACGGTGTATCTCTAGTTGGGAGCTAACCATATCTGTCACTGCTTCCATATCAGTAGAATTTCCAGTTCCACGGCAATATATATTTGGTGCCATATAATGTATTCAAGTGCAGAACAGATTTGTCATTGTGGAATATATTTTGCACTCAGCAAGTTAAAAGGTTTTACAATATCTATATAACCAAGTGTCATTACCTTTTATCGACGCGTTGTGCTCAAGCTTTTGATCCCTTGGCCTCTTACATTGGCGCACTTAACACACGGAGTCAGTCTTGGGCACTAAGTGATGACTGTGATGTTTGATGGCATTCGATGTTGGCTTGTGATTTGTGATGTTTGATGGCATTCGAGATGGCTTGGGATTTGGTAAGTTCGACTAAAATATTGGGTTTGATATAAACAACACTTTTTTTCAAAACTCATAAAATAATAAAAAAAAATTAATAAAAATTTATCAAAATGGATAAAGTTCGAGGAACATGCAAAATGACACAAGGAGGAAAATGAAAAGATAGTGGCGTTTTACAAAACTTCATCAAATTTCAAGACTTCTGGAGTGCACTAGAATCTAAAGGTGGGATTTATCATTTTCAAATTCAATTAAAGACACCAAAGGTAATGACATATTGCAAGACTTGAAAAATTGATGTTATGGGAGACTTTGAAAAACTGGTGAAGAACTTGGAGGTTTTAGGGAAATGATATCATGTTTTATGATGGCGCTGCAAGAGTAGCATGTCTATCTTTGACACATGTGTTGCCGGAACATAGCACTAAATTTAAAAAATTTCCCCTATAGATCAGGGTACTAATAGCCTCTGAGATGGCTTCATTTGAAGGTAAAGTATCGTCGAGGCAATCATGTGAGCAAGACGATTGGGTGGCCCATACGGGCTCTAGAACGGGATCCTCCTCGTTCGTCTGCGCAGAACAAGGATCCGGGTCAGTAGTAGTGTTAAGAACAACCTGATATGCAACCTCTGTCGTTGAAAATGGCATTGACATCCCAATGTGTGATTGACCTTCGCACGATATAGTCGAGGAAGGTAGGGTCCAAGGATCGTTGAAAAATGAAGTGCAGAAAGGAACAGGCCTCATCAACGACAAAGACCTACTGGAAATGACATGAATGTGATGGATTGGTGCCACGAAATCGAAGCTACCCATGAGAGAGGAATACATTTTGACACCAACATCCTCGGCTGCGTGCCAAGAATTATCGATCATTGGGATCAAAGGACCAACTGATGCATTAGGACTAGCATGCGCAAATGACAATTGATCAATCGTCACTATTTTCCCTTTGTGATGAAAACATAAAGTGCGAAAAACAGACGACACGACCGCGGTAATGGCATAAGTCACTTTACGCCCTAGTAGTAAATTATAGTCAAGGTGCACATAAACCACCTCGACATCAACCTCCACTATCTTTCCACCTAACTAGACTGGAAAAGCAGGAAGAATTTTGTGGGGTCGAAATGAACATCCATCAAATGCAGTCAACATATTCATAGATTGGGATAAAGTTGGAGAGCCAATGGCTTTCCAACAGGTTAGGGACATCACACACTTTGACGTACCTTCATCAATTACAGTGCATTTGATGGTAAATTTTGTGTACTCCACATGGATTTGAAAGGCCACGTGGTAAGGCAAGCAAGGCTTAACATCTATGACGTCAAACTTAATAAACTTTGAGCCACACGGTTCTAGATCTCCTAAAGAAGATAACAAGGCATTCCTCTATGAATGACACATCTGGAGCACCTCCAAAGCCGACATCGCACAAGGGGTTTGACCTAGATCTTCGACAATCGAATAGTTTTGGGTAGCTCTAGCATTAGGATTGTGGGCAAAGTGTTTTAGTACTCCTTTCGGAATACGAGGCGGAGGTTTTGGATTTTCGATCTACAAGGGTGTTTCTAGAGGAGGGGGAGACTTTGGACCTATAATAGTCTATGAAGAACCGTAATCGTGAGATTGAGTGGCTACATCAATCTGAGAGTTGATCATAATAACGCATAGACGGCCACCTTCATAAGCCAAGGGGTTTTGACACCCACTCAACGCATTACCAATGTTAGAGGACCCCAAAAGCCATGTGTTGATTATGTAGAAACAGATTGGTCAGCACAATGGGCAGTTGAGATAAGAGCCTTGAGGCTTCCTCGATTTTGGGGCATAGGTGGGTAAGGTGATCATCTTTACAAAGTTTACAAGGAAACTTCACCTTCCGATTTTCTTTCTTGCCCTCACCAGCATTATTATTCGATCTATCATTGTTAGTGTCGTCCTTGGCTTTGTTATTATTTTTCCCACCCTTACAATTATTACCTCATCATTTCCTTCTATTCTTTCTTGGTTGTTGGTTACCATTTGGGTTGGCTGACAACTGTACATAATGCACATCCATCGACTGAGTGGGAGTGGAGGATGAAGTCGAAGCTTGTCCTTTTACATGATGGATTAGAGACAAATCCTTCAAATGGTTTGTCACCAAGTATGTAGACTTGGCATTTGCAGAACCTATGATGCCATCGACATGAGTCCCGGGCTTTTGTCTAGGGTCATAATTCGATCGCAATGCGTCAGGAAGAATTTCATACAACATCCCAGACTGAGCATATATGAGGTCCAACTATTGGGCTTTGAAAATAGCTTCTTCCTCAGATGTTATTCTGGATGCAGAAACATCCTTTGAAATACAAGGCAATAAGGACTTAAGGAACCACTCCAATAGAAACTTTGGAGGAATGTAGGATTTAATCAACCTCTTCCGTCTATGCCACTCTTGGATATGGTCTGAGATATGTGTGGTCTTATCTTAGCAAAAGGCTCACAAAAGTTCTATGTCAGCATCATAACGAACCGGAAATTGGAAGTGGTTGAGAAAGACCAAAATCATCGGATTAAAGTTTTCGTACGTTCCCCCTAGTAGCTATTGTACCATTTTGCGGCAACCCCTGTGAGGGTGCATTGAAATAGTCTCAAATGAATAGAAATGTCTTTAAGAGAATTGGATGAGCACCAAAGATGAAAAGTAGTAACATGATCACCTAGATCCTCGTCAGTATTTCCCTCAAATTTGTCTGAAGGAAGCTTGGTGGGGATGGGGGGCCATGACAGATAGTGACGCACCAGTTCATTCATTAATCTCAACAAATCTGGTAGATTAAGCGTGGCCAGAAAAAGGAGTCGGGGTTGCAGCGTTTGAGCCCATGCTCCCGGGAAATATTGGTGATGAGGGATTACATGCCATCTAGGGTTCTGGTATACACCATGGCCCTGTTCGATAGGGTAATATCCTCCTCCAAATTGATTCATAAGAGGTTGTATAGGCACCATACCGACAAGGATGACATAATGAGGGTTATAAACATTTCCCCAAGTTGGAGGAGCTCCAGGCTGGGGGTTGCTCATAGCGTGAAACTGACTCCCTCTAGGTGGAACTCTGGAGGATAGAGGTGGACTTGTCATAACAAATTTGTTTGTTGGAATCGACATGGAGGAAGAAGGGGGAAAGGATGAAATATAGGAAGTGGCTTGTCTACCCGGTCTAGTACTCCATCCAGAAGCATTGAGACTAGGATTAGACCTGGAATGAAAAGGAGGATGGCCTCCTACCTTAGGATTAGTTTTGGGGAATATCACCTCCACTAAATGAGAGAGGAGTATGTGGAGGAGCCATGCCCCCAGGTCCAACACTAGGATTTGCATTAGTCGCTGGAATGGAGGATGAAAGTTGTGACATCATATTGGGCATAACAAAAGAAAAAGGGTTAGAGACTGAAGGTATGGACTGATAATTGTATCCTCGCATACCAAAAAGAGACCCGAAAGGGTTCGTTTGTATGGGTCGAGTAGAAGCCACAAGATGGGTATGAGTAAGGATGGGAACCTCTGACACTACAACCGTTGCGGCTGGAGGAGTCGAAGGAATCCCATTAACCACAGAAGGTATAGAAGTCGAGGGACTCCCTGTGTCGTTCAGACTCGACTTAGTACCCATAACTGGATAATCACAAGTCTAGGAGGTCTAGATATATGTACCATGTCTATTAACTTTACGCATTTTAGAAGGAAACTTTGGTAAAACTCAAAATGCAGTGGTAACTTCAACAAACGGCAAGATCTGCGAGGAGGTTGGTCTTGCTCCACAATGACTCAAGACTCGAGATGTGAAACCAAATCCTAGGGTTGACTGACAATCAGAGAGCACACCAAAATAAACCAAAAAGGCCAAATGCACACAAACAAGATATAGTAGCTGAAAAGGGCCCTCCCTCACTAGAGTAGGTATGCCTCACCTAAGAGGGGTCTGAGACTCCCTTCAAAAGATTGGAGGTATCAAAATCAGTTATAAGGGCCCTCATGGGCTTAATAGTGCAGTCGGTCAGATACCCCCAGAGAGGTAATCCTCCATAAATGATGTGTGTTGTCCGACCCTTATCTGACTCAAGGTACCTACAGAATAACCCCTGCAAGTAACCTATGTGGCTACCTATTTCAAGAAACTAGAGCCACCACAATATAACCAATGCGCAGGCAAACAGTCGTAAGTCTGGTCCACCATATGGGCAGGGTAACAAAGCCCAAAATATTTAAAGCATCACCTCTCATGGAGATGAAGGTACTATAAAGACCCCCATATATGAATGAAACCACATAAATATATCTAACACTAGGAAGGTATTAAAGGGCTATCTATGCAACCAACTTCGCGTGACCTCGTGCTTAACTCCGATCTGAGTGGAGTCTCCTGACGTCACTAATTACACAATGGGTTTCACCACTCCCTGGTCAGACACATATGTTTAGTTTAATAACCTTGGTTAATTTTACTCACACAATCCTATTCCAAGGCCGTATGTCCTATGCTTGTTTGTGTACCCTGAGAACTAAAATCGTTTCTAATCAATTTTAATTAATCAATATTACTTTTAATGGCTTTGTTTACTCAAGAGGTGTGGTCATGAAACTGATGATAATATGACTCAGCATATCAAAGAAACGAATATAAAAATATTGCTAAGTCCTAATCTTAAATTCTCAAGAGATGGTAAGCTTTTAAATGCAACTTTCAATGCAATTTCTACAATTTCAATAAAATGCAATCTTTCCACATGTGTCAAGATCAATACTAAGTAACCAAAAGAGAAAATGCCATAATTTAAAATGAGCAATTTTTTTTGTATTTTCAATACAAAGAGAAGAAAATGCAAGGATTGAAATGCATCTTCACAAGCAGACCCCACTGCAAGTAAAAAGGACAAGCCAAGCATGATACCAAGAAGCAAACACTCAAACCAATGTGCAAGTACAACAAATTAAAAATATGATAAGAAAGAATACCACCTGAAAATTCAACAATAAGAAGGTTTCCTATCACTCTATAAGCACTTAAAAGTTAGGACAAAGACCCAAGAAGACTCAGTGACCAACCAAACTCACCTGACAAACATCAAACTTAGCCAGTAAGCCTAAAGAGATTATGTACATGATTGTTTGAGCAAAACTCACATATGTATGCGCCCTACAGAAGGGCAACTCAAGTATGTATGCGTCTGTCAAGGGAAAAACCACGTATATGTAGTAAAACACTGTCAAGGCAAGGATTAAGCCAAGAAACTCATATGCAAAGTAAAAATAGGCTATCAAGCAGTCAGGCGACAAGGAAACTCGGGCTAATGGAGAGCAAGTCAAGGTGAAAAACACTCAAAACCCCAAACAGAAGATCATCCTTAGTATGGTCACCAATTATGTTATGAGGAAAATCTATCTATGGCCTAGGGTAAACCACAACATATGGAATGACACGCATAAATCATTTATAATCCCAAGTATGCTATATAAATGAAATTCTAACAAGACAAGGTCAAGAGACTACCTCGTCTGGATGTTCAATGAAGACCATCGTTGAGCACACAACTCAAAGATTTATACTTGCAACTTGTCCTCAACAACCAAGATACAAAAGCATATGGTGATAATATATATTGTTAGCATATAGCCTAGCATAATCCATTAACATTCATGACAAATATGCCCATGGAATAATAATTCAAATATTTGCAAGATATCAATTGGACGAGAAAAGAGTATTTCTATTAAAATAATCAACAGAAGTATATATGTGACAAACTTCTGTACTGGCACATATCGGAACCGAGAAACTAAGTCCCTCCAACTGGTCCTCCACCACTTCAATCCTCCACCAATGACAAGCTCATATAAAGGAGACAATGAAGTTCTCCATCACAAAGAAGGAAGAGATTGGGGGTTGATCAATGAGTTCAGACATTCAAGGATAAAGGGATGCAAACTCAATGTGAAGTGAATTTCTCCAGAGTATCTTTGCTCTCCATAGTTGAATTCTCCTCTTATCCAAGGCTTGGATATGGCTCAATTTATAGCCTTCAAGTGGAACTGAAGGGCCGATTCTGGGCGTTTTCGGTATATGGAAGTTCAAGTATCATGGATCTCGTGACGTGACACGGAAACCCGACATAATTTTTAATTTTGAGCACCAAACCTGATGTACGCAGGTTGTAGTGGAGCGACCTGCATATACGCTTGTTGTCTAATTGGTAGGATGCGTATATGTGGAAAAATGTGCTTTTTTTTCTCTGGAAGGTACAAAGGGGGACTTCAAGTCTGCATAGGGAAACTGAAAGGCCATCCAAGCACTTTGCATGGGGTGAGGCAAAATTTTCTATAACAACATTCTTTGGTGTTGGCCACCCTCTAATGGCTTCAATTTTCTTTGGATCTACTGCTATACCTTCTTCTTAAATAATGTGCCCCAAATAATGGATTTGTTCTTGGTAAAAAGAACACTTTCTTATCTTGGCATACAATTTATGTTCCCTCAGTACTTGCAACACCAACCTCAAGTGATTTTCATGCTCTTCTTTGGACTTAGAATAAACAAGTATGTCATCCAAGAATACAATGGCAAACTTATCCAAGTAATTTCTAAATATGTCATTCATTAAGCACATAAAGATAGTTGGTCCATTGGTCAGTCCAAATGGCACCACTACAAATTCATAATGTCCATACCTGGTGTCAATCCCTAACCTTGTTTTTTGACTGAATGGGTGTCCCTAGCCCCTGTCCTACTCATTTTTCATGATTTTCTATTAAAATTTTGCTTTTACCTCTTGGCTTGGAAGATTACTTTTCAATCTTTATTGCACATTTTAAATGATTTTTGAAGTTTTTAAAGATTAGGATTTGATATGAGGATTTTTTTTTGTCACGTCACTTGTCGTTTCATTATTTGAATTTTCAAATTGTGCCAAGTCAGAAAAGGTGCTGCAGGAATAACGTTATTCTCGTAGCGTCGAGAATAATCATGGTTTTGCATGTGCCACCCTGCCTAGATCGTGTTCTAACTTTTCAAATCATGATTAAAATATCTGCCTACTTATTTATGATCTATTTCGGGTCGCTATTTTTATGATAAGAGAATTATACGAAGGATTGATTTGTACTCACCATACCTGCATCAAATCAACACATATGATCACCATGGATGAAATCATCACCTTCTTATTTTAGTATGTTTGTTATTTTATGCAGGGATTGTAGATTAAGAAATAACTTATGGTTTTAAACAGCTCTCAGGAATCAAGGATTCAACCATCAATCTTCTCAGAAATGTCTACAAAGTCATATTAGCAGTATGGCACCCAAAAAAGAGTGGTCAGGTAATCAAACTAGAACCAGAAGGCGCGGAGTTTCTTGAAGCATTCCCTCATATAGCGCGGAATTTTAAGGATGTTGGATGGTTCGATTTCTTCTCAACGTTCCAGGGGCATGGTGAACATATTTTGATGGTTTTTGCACAGAATTTTGACGGTTTTGAATCTGTGGTTGGCAAACTTCTGATGCATGTGACATAACATTCTATTGCTAAAGCTTCCAGATTACCAATGTATGGAGAAAGATGGTGGAAGAAATTTGTAAACCAGTTTCTAATTCCAGAGAAGAAAAACCCTAACTGGGGCAAGAGTATACCACACAACTGGGTAAGGAAAGAATGACACATTGCCTTACTAATTATACACAGGTACATTACATGTGAAGGTGGGTTTTCCTTGGTTTATATTTATCATATAAGACTGTTGATTCATATAAATGGTGATTATCCTCTTAACTTACCCTATTTTTTGTTAAAAAGTTTATCCAAGATGTTTAAGAGGGTCCAATCCCATCCTGCTACAACAAAAAGTAGTCTCTTTCATTAGGGTTTGATTAGAACATTAGTAGTCTCCTCTTTAAATGAAGTCCAGAGATCCTGGGATTGTTAATCCAGTCTTTAAAACTGGATTTACAGCCAACTAAATCCAAAACTGTAAAAGGGAAGAAATCAACCAAACAAAAACAAACTCTTGAGGCCATTGAATTCTTAATAAAAGAAGAATCACCTACAGTTAGGGTAACTCGGGCTAGCAAGAGGAAATTGCAAACTCAACAAACTATTGGAGATTTTCCTATAGGTGAATACCATGAGAAAGATACCACTAGTTGAGGAAAGAAGTCTAGAATAGATGAAGACACTGACATATATTCCAATCTAGATATAAAGAGGGAAATTGATGAAAATGAGGATTACACTATAATCCCAGTTCAGACTCTAGTCAAGAAGAAACAACGATCTACAGTTAAGAATAATGCAAAGGGTAAAAAATAGAGAAAAAAGTAAACACATGTACCTAAATTTCCTAGAAGGAATTCCACCAGAGCTGCCAATAAATATAGATCTGAATTTACCTACCCCTGTAGAGTAATATCTAGAATTTAAAGTGAAAGCAAGGAAGGAAAAAGAGAGTAAATGAGCTATTAACACAACAGGGAGAAATGTTTTGGGAAATGTAGCTATGTTTTATGATGGCAACACTATATCTACATGCATTTCTTCAGTCAGTGATACTGGGAACAACTTATTTTATGGCAGTGCTGCAAATGTTGCAGTTTTTGTAAGTCTTAAACCTGTGAAGTAAAGCAATGCATATAGATTCTTAAGCAAAACAAAATTTAATCAATGGCTCATACACATAGTACACGAAGATTTATACCAGAAACCCTCAACCGGGGAAAACCTCTCTTATATTCATTATATTGAATTTCACCATTCACCATACAATATATACAATGTTTTTAGGCATTCTGTAGATACCAAAACCCTAATCCCTTAATCTGGGATTAATTTAAACCGCTAAAAATAGCAAAAACCGCCCCAAAAAAAAAATCGGGACGTTGCACGTAACCAAGGGGGGCATACCTGGCCCCCCCTGGGACACCCTAGGAAGCGCCCGTCGCACACGACACAAATGACAATACTAGAGGGATCGTCAGACGCAGTTGTTGAATCTGACGCGCCCACACACACACATGCAAAGAATATAACACATACCCAACATTCTCCCACTTGTTGTTTTCTTTGCATCCAGGGGTCCACAAGATTATATAGTCAACAATACAGGGAAACAATGCCTATTGTTAATCTACACCAGGAGAAATTTTCTGTGCTCACAGACTTTGTCAATGTGTCTGCAAGATTCTTCAAAGTGTCAACCTTTTCCAACAACACCTTCTTTTCCTCAACCATGTCTCTCACAAAGTGATACTGAACATCAATATGCTTTGTCTTCAAATGATAAGTTGGGTTCTTTGCCAAGAAGATTGCACTCCGACTGTCACAATACAATCTCAGTGCTTGTTGTATCAACCCAATACCTTAACACAATCTTTGTAACCATACTGCTTCCTTGCTTGCATGAGTAGCTTCCATGTATTCATCTTTTGTAGTTGAGAGTGCCACTACAGCCTGTCTTTTGCTCATCCAACTGATTTCTCCTCCAAATAGGTTAAACACATACCCACTTGTAGATCCTCTGCGATCCATATCTCCAGCCCAGTCTGCATCAACAAAGCCATGTATGTCCACCACTCTGTCCAATCCTGGTCTTCCTTGGTAGCACAATCCATAATTGGTAGTGCCACGCAAATACCTGAAGACCCTCTGTATTGTTGTCCAATGCTCCTTCCCTGGTTTTGACATATACCTGCTCAAAACTCCCACTGCATGTGCAATGTCCGGTCTAGTATAGACCATTGCATACATCAAACTGTCAACTACACTAGCATACGTAACATGGGACACGTCCTCTTCTTCTTCCTGTGTCTTGGGACACTGATCTACAGATAACTTTACACCTATAGGAATAGGAACCTTGACCGGTTTACTTCCATGCATATTAAACCTCTGCAATATCATCTCAACATATTTTCTCTGATTCAACCAGAGTTTCATGTTTGCACGATCTCTTTTAATTTCCATTCCCAGAATGAAGTTAGCAGCACAGAGATCCTTCATGTCAAATTTGGAGGATAGCTGTGATTTCACCTCCTTGATAACATCCATGTTATTTCCTACCAACAACATGTCATCAACATACAACACTACATAAATGAAGTGATTACCAACCTGCTTGGAATATACACAGTGATCAGCCATGCTTCTCACAAATACCAATCCAAGGATGTATGTGTCAAACTTTTGGTACCACATCCTAGGTGATTGCTTCAAACCATATAGTGACTTCTTTAGCTTACAGACCAACTCTTTCTTTCCCTTCACTACAAATCCTTATGGCTGCTTCATGTAGATTTATTCTTCTAGATCCCCATGTAGGAATGTTTTCTTCACATCCATCTGTTCCGCTTCAATATCAAAAGCAGCAACAATAGATAAAATAAATCTAATAGAAGTTAATTTAGCAACAAGAGAAAAAATCTCACCAAAGTCAATTCCCTCTACCTAGGAATAACCTTTTGCTACTAACCGAGCTTTGTGTTTCTCCGCTTTTCCTTTTCCATTAAACTTCTTCTTAAACAACCATTTTCTACCAACAAATTTTCTTTCAGCTGGCAACTCAACTATATCCCATGCCTCATTCTTATCCAAAGCATTCATTTCTTCAACCATGGACTTCTTCCAGAGTTTACTATATTGCTTCCCTGACAATTCTGGGATCATCATCAGTAATAGATAATGCAAAATTGGAATGGAAATCAGGTGGACTATACCTTTCTGGTTGCCTTCTTTCTCTTGTTGATCTCCTCAATACTAGGGTATGAGGTTCTTCTTCTTCTTCTGCTTCATCTTCTTCAGATGATTCAGATTTTGCATCATCCAACACAAGATCTATTTTCTCAGGTTCTTCTAGCCTTGGTAGGAATTCCTGTTTGGAAACATCTTTTACCTCTCTGAAAACAACATCTCGACTGTAAACAATCTTCTTGGTATTTGGGTTCCAAAGCTTATAACCTTTCACACCATCTTTATAACCAATAAAGATACACTTTTCAACCTTTCTATCCAGCTTACTCCTATTTTCCTTTGGAACATGTACATAAGGATCACAACCAAACACTCTAAGATGTTGAAGAGAGGGTTTCTTTTCAGTCCATACCTCGTGTGGAGTTTTATCATCCAACGTTGATGAAGGTGATAGATTGACCATGTAACATGTTGTACGCACTCCTTCTGCCCAGAATTCCTGTCCTAACTCAGCACCACTGAGCATGCTCCTTGATTTTTCCATGCGTGTCATGTTCATCCTTTCTGCAACTCCATTTTGTTGAGGAGTGTATGGATTAGTCTTCTTCCTTGCTATACCACACTTCTTACAGAATTCTTCAAATTCATTTCCACAGAATTCTCCACCATTATCTGTTCTCAATACATTTATTTTCTTTTCTGTTTGATTTTCTACCAGGGCCTTAAACTCTTTAAATTTATCAAATACCTCAGATTTCTTTCTAATAAAATAAATCTATGTGTTCCTTGAGAAATCATCTATGAATGAAACATAATACACAGATTTACCTAGGGATGGAACAAGAACAGGTCCAAACACATCACTATGTATCAACTCTAAGATCCCCTTTGTTCTTGTAGCACCAGATGAGATTCTTACTCAATTATGTTTACCATATATGCAAAGTTCACAGAAATCAAAATCTAGAGTGCAATTAGACATACCTTCAACCATACCTTTACCTTGTAGTGTTCGAAGGGCCTTTTCTCCAATATGCCCCAGTCTTTGATGCCACAACATGGTCTTCTTTTCAGGGACAGTATTGGTCGTTTCTCCTTCATTTCTCTTCTCAGGGACAACATAACTATTACATCCACTAGTATAAGTGCTTCCCAAAAAATTGTACAGAGTTCCACACCAAACTCCCCTCATCAACACCATTTCTCCCCGTACCATCTTGCAATTTCCCTTTCCCAATAAAGTATCCACTCCTGAATCATCCAACTTGCTTACAGATATTAGGCTCCTGGATAGTTTTGGAACGTGCAGAACCCCAAGGACAGTTCTAATCCTTCCATCTTTTAGCAGCTACTTAACCCTTCCACGTCCCATGATTTTTTCTATCGATTCATCTCCTAGGAATACATCACCACCATCATATTTTTCATATTCAGAGAACCACTCCCTGTGAGGAGTCATATGGTATGATGCACCTGATTCGATCAACCATACATCACGGTCTGCATGTGTACCTATAGATGCCAGGTAAACATCACCTCCTTATTCAGTGGAGGTTTTCGCCTCTGTGGAAGAGGTACTATCAGATCCCTTTGGTTTACCTTCTTAGACTTGCAATCTTTCTTATAATTCCATGTTTTACCACACTTACAACATTTCCTCAAATATTTTCCTGGAGACTTAGATCTACCTGTATATTTAGATCTCCCCCCAAACGGCTTACTAGGATTCATGTCTTGGGTACAACCTCTTACAAATAAAGCATATGTGCTATGACTATCCATGCTTTTCTGCCTCATCTCTTCAGATAACAAGGATGAAACTGCATCCTCATACTTCAATGTAGATTGAGTGGTTCTACCAATTGCTACAACCAGATTATCCCAAGAGTCTGGAAAAGAAAATAACAAAGTAATACACTTATCTTCTTCTGCAATCGTAATATTAACAGAGACAAGTTGACTTACCAGAGTATTAAAGGCATTTAGATGTTCTGTCACAGAATCTCCATATTCCATCCTAAGATGCTACAACTTCTTTTGAAGAAACAACTTGTTTACTAGGGACTTTGATTGATACAAATTCCCTAACTTATTCCATAGTTCATTGGCTATATATTCTCCCGAGACATTCAACAACATTGAATCTGCCAGGCAGAGTCGAATAGTACTCCTTGCTCTTATGTCCAACTTCTCCCAATCTTCCTTTGACATACCAGTAGGTGGTGTACTAGTAGTTTGTGTAATAGTAGGTTGTGTACAAGTCGTCTGTGTGCTAGTAGGATGCGTACCAATAGGTTGTGTACCAGGATCCACAACGATCCATTGTTCTTTGTCTACAAGAAGGTCCTCCATATTGAGCTTCCATAGCTCAAAGTTTTTACCATTGAACTTCTCTATATTGATTCTAGAAGAGCTCGCCATTCCTATTTATACACTCGAATAACCACTACAAAATCTCCCACTAAACCCAGGTTTATCATAGACCCAAGATAAACTTGATCTATCAAGACCGAGCCAAACCCTCAACAACAAAGGCGTCCCTCTAAAGCCAAAAATGAGCTCTGATACCACATGTAAGTTTTAAACCTGTGAAGTAAA
>ML776647.1:103149-139634 GCA_009831015.1 Picea engelmannii
ATAGATAACAACAACATAAGACAAGATCACTGAGAAATACACAATCACAAGAGACACAACATTTATCCTGGGAAACCCTCTAGGGGAAGAAAACCCAGCAAAACTTCCTTATTATAGATAGCCAATACAATTCCAAGAGATAACTTAAGCTAATACATAATATCCTCTCCCAAAGATGTGCCACTCTCTCTCCTTCTTCTCCAACTACAGTTCTGAAACTTGTCTCTCAATGAGCAAGTGAGTTGTAGCTCTAAGTGAGGCGCTAGCCTCCTTATTTATACTAATCTGGCACGTGTGAAGTGTCTCTTCACTGGCAGGGCCAACTTGTTAATATGGGTGGTTATGGCCACCTTTATTATATTTCGGGGCCTCTTGATATATTTTGGGGCCGACTTCTTCTTTGCCTTTTACAATTACATTATGACCAATCCACAAATGGGGATTTGGTCCTTATACAATAGTCGACATGATCAATCCACAATGGGGATTGATCCAATGAATAATATATCAAATAATAATAAGAATACACTTTGCAGTTACATTATTTCAACACTCCCCCTTAACAAGAAGGGTATTCTTCAACAGAATCAGGCGAGAGAGAGAGGACAACATCATCAACAACATCAAGTGGGTGAGAGGAAAGCATCATCAATATCATCTTGTAACACTGACTGGTGTATCTATAAATCATCGGAAGTTTTCTTCATCGGAAACATCGTCATTCTCAAAGGAATGCAATCATCATCTACATCAATATGTATTAGTATAAAACTAATACATCATCATCACAACATAAGGCTGGCACATCATCATAATACTGGACTGGCTTTATGTCACAGCTGTAAGGCTGGAAGCACAGTGCTCCTCTTACTTTACATCAAAGCAGTCAAGTTGGAAGTAAGAAACTCGCCCTACTTTACGTCACAACAATCAAGCTGGAAGCAGGATACTAGGTTGGCTTTACGTCATAGCTGTCAAGCTGGAAGCACAGTTCTAGTCTCATCTCATCGTCTTGCTTTACGTCACAGCAGTCAAGCTGGAAGCAATAAACTTGTCCTACTTTACGTCATAGCAATCAAGCTAGAAGTAGGATACTAGACTGGATTTACGTCACAGTTGTCAAGCCGAAAGCTCAGTGCTAGTCTCATCTCATCATCTTGCTTTACGTCACAACTATCAGGTTGGAAGCAAGATAATAGACTGGCTTTACGTCACAACTGTCAAGCCGGAAGCACAGTACTAGTCTCATCACATCTTCTTGCTTTACGTCACAACCATCAGGTTGGAAGCAAGATACTAGACTGGATTTACGTCACAGCTGTCAAGCTGGAAGCACAGTACTAGTCTAATCACATTGTCTTGATTTACGTCACAACAATAAAGCTAGAAGAAAGATACTCATCATGCTTTACGTCACAACAATCAAGCTGGAAGCAGGATACTAGACTGGCTTTACGTCGTAGTTGTCAAGCCGAAAGCACAGTTCTAGTCTCATCACATCGTCTTTCTTTACGTCACATCAATAAGGCTGGAAGAAAGAGATGTCTCATCACAACAACTACTCCCCCTTTCGAGGAAGGTCCTTTCGGACTATACCAATCTTATCTCGAAAGTGCTCAAACTTTACACGAGATAGAGGCTTGGTCAACACATCAGCAACCTGTTCATCCGTGCTAACGTACTAGAGCTTTATGGTTCCTCTCTGCAACATGTCACAGATGTAATGATATTGGATCTCTATGTGCTTTGCCTGTCATGGAATACAGGATTCTCTGTCATATTTATGCATCTCTGGTTGTCACATAGGATCGTGGTTGCTTCTAGGTAAAATAGACCGATCAACAACTTTCGAAGCCATATAGCTTCGCAGCTGGCAGAACATGAAACAATGTATTATGCTTTCGTTGTGCTGAGAGCAATGTTGGATTGCTTCCTACTCTTCCACGAGATCATGGTTGATCCCAAACTAAAACAACATCCTGAAGTGCTTTTTCTATCAGAAACACTTCCTTCCCAATCTGCATCAGTATATCCACTCAATGTGAAATCATGATCTCCATCATAGTTGAGACCACAATCTATTGTACCCTTAAGGTACCTCATCACATGTTTTGTAGCCACTAGGTGAACATGTCTGGGTTCTACCAGAAACTGACTCAAGGTGTTCATGGCAAAACAAATGTCTGGTCTGGTGTTCGTCAGGTACATCAGTGATCCAATAATTTGTCTGTACAGTGTAGCATCAATCAATTTTGACGAAGTATCGACCAACAACTTCAGCTTCATTTCCATGGGTTTATTCATGGACTTGCATTCCAACATGTCAAATCTCTTCAGGATTTCGACTGCATACTTCCCTTGGTTAAGGAAGATCCTCTCTGGACTCTGTCATACCTCAAGACCTAGGAAATAATGCATTAGGCCAAGGTCTTTCATCTCAAATTCTGAAGCGAGTCTCTTCTTACATTCAGTGATGATCTTTTCTTCTCCAGTTAAGAATAAGTCATCCACATACAGTAATAGTATTACTAGCTCATCGTTCATAACCTTGAAGTAGAGGTTAGAATATGCTTTACTTTTGGTAAATCCCAAGCTCATCAAAAAGTTTTCTATCTGTCCATACCAAGCTCTAGGAGCTTGCTTCAATCCGTACAAGGATTTCTTCAACTTGCAGACATGAGACTTCATGTATTCAACTTAAAATCATTGAGGTTTCTCTATATACACTTCCTCTTCGATGACACCATTTAGGAAAGTTGTCTTTACGTCCATCTGGTGCAGCTTCCACTTCATCTTAGTTGCAAGGGCTATGATGGTTCTGATCGAAGTGTATCTGGCTACAGGAGCAAATGTCTCTTCATAGTCAATGCCTTCTTTTTGAGAAAATCCACGAGCTACAAATCTTGCTTTATATTTCTCAATACTTCCATCATAAGCATGTTTTATTTTGAAGATCCATCTGGACGATACCACATCCTTTCTATTCGGTCTGGGAACTATTTCCCATACATCATTATTTATTATGGATTAGTATTCTTATGTCATGGCATCTGCCCATTATTTCTTCTAAATGGCTTCTTCAAAGCAGGTAGGATCCTTTTCTAAGATATCACACATCAAAGCCATATAACTGGAGAATGGCTTTGGTCTTTTCACTTGTCTTGCAGTTCCTTCGGGAACACCATACTTCTCTCCATCTTGAATAAGTTCTCTATCCCAAGCTGGATTTCTTTTATGGAGGATCGTCATCTGAGGAGGTTCTTGAATTTCTAATATATCATGGTCTTCTAGAAAATCCTCATCAGGGGAAGTTACAACTTCCCTCACCGGTTCTTCGGCTCTGGGAACCTCCCTCACTGTAGTTCTAGGGATTACGGGTTCCTCTTCATGTACTTCTTCAAGCTAGCATCTTCTTGATTTCTTAAGCATTACATCTTCATCAAAGGTCACATCCCTTCTTATATCAATGTGATGGTGACCTGGTATATAGATTCTGAAGGCCTTGGAGACCTCACAGTATCCCACAAATATTCCCTTCTTTCCTGAAGGTTCTAGCTTGTTTCTTTTCTCTTTCGGTATATGAATAAATACTAGACAACCAAATATTTTGAGATGGCTTACCTCTGGCTTCTTTCTGGTGAACATCTTTTCCGGGGTCTTGATCCCAAGTGCACTATGGGACAATCGGTTTTGCACATATACGGTTGTCATTGTTGCTTCTGCCCATAAGCACATAGGAAGATATTGATCATGGATCATGGTCTTCACGGCTTCCATTATCATTCTGTTCTTTCTTTCAGCCACACCGATTTGTTGAGGATTATAGGGAGTAGTGAGTTCCCTCTTGATCCCAACATCTTTGCAGAAGTTCACAAACTCTTTTGAGGTGTATTCTCCTCCATTATCTGACCTGAGTATCTTGATCTTTCTTTCAAAAGGATTCTCTATCAAGGCTTTGAATTCCTTGAATTTGTTGAACACTTCATCTTTAGATTTCAAGAGGTACAACCAGGTCTTATGAAAATAATCATCAATAAGTGATACATAATATACATACCCACTAATGGAGGATGATGGCATTGGGCCACACACATCTGAATGAATAAGTTCTAGGACTCCTTCTGCTTTGTTGTCTCTCTTTCGAAAAGGGTTCTTGATGTTCTTTCCTTGTGCACATCCATTGCATACGCCTTCATGGCCAACCTTGACTTCTGGTAAACATGTGATCGCTTTGCATATGTATGGTGGCACCTTGTAGTTAATGTGAGATAATCTTCTATGCCAAAGTTCACATGGATTCTCAATGGCGTGGGTCATGGCAGCTTCTGAGTGACCCTTGCTTATGCAAGCCACCTTCTTCTTTTCCAATGATGATTGCTTCATTTATGGTCTCTCCTTTAGCATGTTGGCTTCTGCAACCTTTACTATAGCTTCCTCAGGGTTATTACCTGTGACCTGGAGCAAGGTCAACAAAACAACAAGCAAGAGTAATATCCTTTATATAAAGCAATAACACGAACAATCATCACAATAGCTCCTTTAGAGCTATCACTTGTAACTTGTCTTAAGCAAGATTTAAAGGTAAGGAATACAATACGAAATGAGGTCAACACTCTCATAGTGTTGTGATCAAACATTCCTCCATGGCAACCTAGAAATAACACACAAGATTCTTCCAAGAGGAGGTGTTAGTTGTATCAGACAAATGATTATGTTAAGCATTTACCTCTATATGCTCACATGCTATCAAGCATGATACTTTACAAAGACTGATATCTCAACTATAGTCATCAACTTGTCATGTGTACCTTTGAATCTTATTAACTTGATTAATCAAACCTAGAGCCTTGTTCTCAGGAATGAGTGCTTTCTTTTCTTCCGAGTCTCCTTCACTCAAGATGATGAGTGCTTTCTTCAACATGTCTTCTGTACTAAAACAATACGCTATCTTGACAGAAGGTTGGGTTAGAGGATAAGTTCTATGATCTCAACTTTTAATCCATCTAATACCTTGACTAAGATTTTGATTAAAGGTTAGAATGATGGTCATAGCTACAACATGCAACATTGATCAATATAACAAATGGATGCATATTAGAATAATCACACATGGGTTGCATCATTCCTATGAATGTGTTGGATCTTGAGATCCTTCTAGATCTATGCCAATAGATCCCTTCTCCTGCAAATACTCTTTAAAGTTTAACCATTTAAACATATGTGAGGACATACCTCTGATAGCATTTGCAAGTAGTGGCTTCATCTGGTAGCAGCAGTAATCATTACCAACTCTTAAAAACTTCAAGGGTGATTGCAACTGGTACTACGGCTGCAACTGCAACTGATACTGATACTGCAACTGGTTATGAGACTGCAACTGCAACTACAACTTAGGGTTTTATGAGGAAACCCTAATTTTTCAAACTTCAAATTTTGAAATTATGATCCAAGGGATAGATGCACGGAGCTGAGGCAAGTAAGCTGGTGCAGTCAAATTTCCGAAAATCCAACTTTTACCCCCTCAAACTTGATCTGCGGATTTCTGGACTAGTGCTTCTGGTTTTCTGGTACTTTTGGTACTCTAGTACTTCTGGTACTCTGGTTTTCTGGTACTTTGTGAAACTAGGTTTTCACTTTCCGGGAGATCTAACCACTGAAAAGGTGCGTTGAAGGTGCCAAAATGATCCTTGGGGGAGGGCACACTTTTCTAGATGGTTTTAGGGCTGAAATACCTCTCTAACAAAAATCCCTAATTTGCATGTACGACAACAGTGACGTTTTTCATTTTTCTCTTGTGAAAGATGCTCTCTTTAGCTTGGCTCTGATACCATGTTAATGTTTAAGACATTATTATAGTTCTTTTCATTTCAATAGATAACAGAAACATAAGACAAGATCACTGAGAAATACACAATCACAAGAGACACAACATTTATCCTGGTAAACCCTCTAGGGGAAGAAAACCCAGCAAAACTTCCTTATTATAGATAGCCAATACAATGCCAAGAGATAACTTAAGCTAATACAGAAGATCCTCTCCCAAATATGCGCCACTCTCTCTCCTTCTTCTCCAACTATAGTTCTGAAACTTGTCTCTCAATGAGCAAGTGAGTTGTATCTCTAAGTGAGGCACTAGCCTCCTTATTTATACTAATCTGGCACGTGTGAAGTGTCTCTTCACTGGCAGGGCCGACTTCTTAATCTGGGTGGTTATAACCACCTTTATTATATTTTGGGGCCTCTTGATATATTCTGGGGCCGACTTCTTCTTTTTCCTTTTACAATTACATTATGACCAATCCACAAAAGGGGATTTGGTCCTTATACAATAGCCGACATGATCAATCCACAATGGGGATTGATCCAATGAATAATATATCAAATAAGAATAAGAATACACTTTGCAGTTACATTATTTCAACAAAGCAATGCATATAGATTCTTAAGAAAAACATAATTTAATCAATGGCCCATACACATAGTACACAGAGATTTACACCGAAAACCCTCAACCGGGGAAAACCTCTCTTATATTCATTATATCGAATTTCAACATTCACCATACAATATATACAATGTTTTTAGGTATTATGTATATACCAAAACCTTAATCCCTTAATCCGGGATTAATTTAGAAAACCACTAAAAATAGCAAAAACCGCCCAAAAACAAAATTTCGGGGCGCTACCCTGAACACTGTGCGTAACCAGGGGAGGGCATACTTGCCTTTGCCCCCCCCCCCTTGGACCCTCCTAGGAAGGACGCACACGACACAAAGGAACTATAGGGATCGTCAAACGTAGTTGTCGAATCTGACGCACCCACACACACACATGCAAAGAATATAACACATACCCAACAGTTTTACAGGCTCATTTACTTAGTTTTGTCATCCATCAATCTACCTTTCTTTTCTCTATATCACCTGCTCTCTTTGGAATAGCATACAGTGGACCTATGGTACCACAACAGGTGCCTCATAGTTGAAATAAACCATTCTATGAACCTCATATGGTGTCTCAACAGTTGGCTTATACAACCTCAAAAAATAAGAAGAGCATAAATCAATACAGGCATACTCTCTTTTTTACCTGTTTTAGTCTTTATCCTCAAGAGAGGTTTCAGAACATCTGGAGATGAATTCGTTTAAACCAAAAGAGGTTTTTTTGGGGAACATTCCCCTTTACAAAAACCTCTCTCTTTTTTTACACAACTATCACATTTTAAGAGATTCGAATTTATCTTTGAGGCCTATTTTTCTGAGATTTCGCGATAAATAATTTCTTGTTTTAGTCAATAATTTTGGGAGAGGTTGAAAAACATTATATGGAGATGAATTTTTTTTTTTAAAAAGAGGTTTTTGTTGGGAACATGCCCCTTCACAAAAACCTCTCTCAGTTTTTACACATGTATCATCGTTTTAGATATACGAAGAGATTGTTGGACCCTATTTTTCAGGAATTTGCCAAATTTATTTTCCTAAAAAATCTCATGGACAGTTGTTGACAAGCCACCTCATCAATTCGACTTGGAGATCAGATTTGATCTTATCCTTGATTATTTGAAACAAGAAACTAAATATATATGAGGAGGTTTTCAGATCCATTTCTTTTGGATCTTGATAATTATGTATTGTTTCTATATAAACTTTGTAGAAGGAGAAGTTAGGGGTGGATAAGTTGGGCATTTAGGGACCTATTTTGCAAATCCAGTGTAAGAAATTTTATATTCCACATTGATACTAAATGGAAAAACCATGTTAATGTTTAGATTTTCTTTCATTTCATATTCTATTTCTTTTCTTACTTGAAGTCATTTTTTATGTTGCAATGCATTGATTCCTTGATCTTAAGTAACACAGTGAAAACTTTAATGTTCTTATTTATTATCGAGATTTTCCTTCAAGTACATGTTCTTGTTTCTCAATGATATTTTGAAATAAGAAATATATATGGGGTTGACAAATTGAATACTCTCATATTTTCTTTCTTTATTTACCTTATTGTATGATCTATTAATGTGACTACCATTTACTAAATCAATGGGTTATTTTCTGGCTTTATTTTGAGTTATGTGTTTATTTTGAACCCTTGAACCAACTTTCAACCATTTTCTAAAAACCTATTCAGAAAACCCTTAAAAATACCATTGAAATAAATGGAAAAACCATGTTAATGTTCAGATTTTCTTTCATTTCATATTCTATTTMTTTTCTTACTTGAAGTCATTTTTTCTGTTGCAATGCATTGATTCCTTGATCTTAAGTAACACAGTGAAAACTTTAATGTTCTTGTTTATTATCAAGATTTTCCTTCAAGTACATGTTCTTGTTTCTCAATGATATTTTGAAATAAGAAATATATATGGGGTTGACAAATTGAATACTCTCATATTTTCTTTCTTTATTTACCTTATTGTATGATCTATTAATGTGACTACCATTTACTAAATCAATGGGTTATTTTTTGGCTTTATTTTGAGTTATGTGTTTATTTTGAACCCTTGAACCAGATTTCAACCATTTTCTAAAAACCTATTCAGAAAACCCTTAAAAATACCATTGAAATAACTTGATGATGCCCTATCTTTCCCTCTCACAGTCAAGTGCAAATTTAGGGACTAACATCTTTTGTCGCCATTGTCGGGGACGGAGGAACGAAGGATTTATCCCTGGGAGAATGACAACGATCAATTCTAGCTCTTGATGGTGAACATGAGTTGGAAACTTTTTCTCACTGTATCATTCACCTGGTGACTCCATGAAGGAAGAATACATTGGCAACTCCACTAATCTGAGATGTCAAAGGCTATGGAAGCCATTTTGTCTCGTAGGTTTGCTCCATTTGATTTCTCCGGTATTCCTGGTTTTCCAAATGTTGTGCCTACTATGCATGAATGGAGAGACTACCTTCCGAGGTTCAGAGGAGATGATCACGATCATCCTGCACAACACTTGATTGATTTTCATCAATGCATGGGCCAGCTTGATATTCATCATGAAGATGTATTGCTGAAGATGTTTATGTACTGCTTGGAATGAGAGACGAGACAATAGTACTAATCTCTTCATGTTTCTAGTATTTCATCATTAAATTATTTCCATGTTTCTTTTCGTTCATTTTGTAAGAGGATTTATCCTGCTGAATGCCTCTTGAACGATTGTTGTGAGCAATTTAAACCTCTTAGAAAATATTTTCAGTGGCTTTAGTGATGAGATCAGTGAGGATATTTTGGAATGTTCTCATAAAGCTCCTAACAGTTTTGATGGCCATTTGAATGGGTCTCTTCATGAATAATTTGATACTAGAAATATTTGTGAAGGCCAGTATTTTAGTGAAGAATTTTTTGAAGATTATATTGATGGTGAACAATTTTTTTTATCATTGCCAGTTGAAATCAATCAAAAGTCTCCATCCTATCATGGTGATGAAGATTTGATCATTCATGAAACTTTCTCTCATTCTTCTTTTCAAGGAGAAGTTTTTCAAGATGTTGTTGATGATAGTGTCATGGATAGTATGACAACAAATGTATTGGATTGTCATAATGAAATTTTTGTTCCAAAAGACCAAGTTGTTCATTTGTGTTCTTTCTTTGAAGAGCATAATGAAACAAAATTTTGTGAATTTCAAAATTCAGAATTTTTTTATAGTCAACATGTATATGATGAATATGAAAATGGAGAAGAGCAGAGCATTCATTGACCTATGCAACAATGAGCCTAGTTTTGATGAGTATGAATCTAATGTTGGAGAAATAGATGAAGGAAATCAGCCTACCCAAGATGTTGTTATTCACTGTCATAAAACAAGTGATGTTCGTGTGTTGCTTCAAGGAAATCAAGTGGATTATGGTCTCCCAAATACAATAGAAATTGCAGGGGAGCAGTTTGGGTTTTTTCATCAACTGGAATTTTGTCATATTATATATGATCCAGTAGTCTTCTACATGGAGTCAGTGTTTCTAGAGGTTCAAAATTTTGCAGCATTTGGAATTAAAGCAAATTGCAACTAGAAGTATGGGCTGCCCATTCATTTTTTACTGCAAACATCTCAGTTTTTCTACATTTTGTTATTTACTTGCAAGGAAGAAGACCATCTTGTCAGTCAAATGCTTTCATGGTTGCATTGGAAGTTTGATGTGACATGGTCAAGGAACTGATTGGTTATTTGTGTAGGAGTTGCACATAAATAAGATTTATTTTTGAGCATGTTGGTTTCAGTTTGAAGATCAATTTACAGTATGAGAGTAGTGTCAAGTTTTCAGTATGCAAGATAAGGACTCCATAGCCCAATGGAAAGACTACTTGTAGTTTTGTGGTTGTTATTTTTGAGCTCAAACAAAGACTCCATATACCCAATGGAATTGTTTCTTTATAGTTTGTGGTTTTCAATAAAGGATGACAGAACAGGGAAATAAAGAGAATCAGAAGGATATGAAGGCATGGTCAGTAGCTCTTAAAGCTTCATCATGAAACTTTAGCCCCAGAAGGAGCCAGTGTTAGTCCCAAACCATTTTTTTTACTAATTAGGTGTCCCTATCCCTTGTCCTACTCATTTTTCATGATTTTCTATTAAAATTTTGTTTTTACCTCTTGGCTTGGAAGATTACTTTTCAATCTTTATTGCACATTTTAAATCATTTTTTAAGTTTTAAAAGATTACAACTTGATATGAGGATTTTTTTTTTTGTCACGTCACTTGTCATTTCATTATTTGAATTTTCAAATTTTGCCAAGTCAGAAAAGGCGTTGCAGGAATAGCGTTATTCCCGCAATGTCGGGAATAATCATGGTTTTTCATGTGCCACCATGCCCAGATAGTGTCCTAACTTTTCAAATCATGATTAAAAGATATGCCTACTTCTTTATTATCTATTTTGGGTTGCTATTTTTATGATAATAGAATTATACGAAGGATTGAGTTGTACTCGCCATACCTGCATCAAATCAACACATCTGATCACCATGGATGAAATCATCACCTTCCTATTTTAGTATGTTTGTTATTTTATGTATGGATTGTAGATCAAGAAATAACTTATGGTTTTAAATAGCTCTCGAGAATCAAGGATTCAACCATCAATCTTCTCATAATTTTCTACAAAGTCATATCAGCAGTATGGCACCCAAAAAGAGTGGCCATATAATCAGACTAGAACCAGAAGGAATGGAGTTTCTTGAAGCATTCCCTTAGATGACACATAAATTTAAGGATGTTGGATGGTTTGATTTCTTCTCAACGTTCCAGGGGCATGATGAACATATTTCGATGGTTTTTGCACATAATTTTGATGGTTTTGAATATGTGGTTGGAAAACTTCGTATGCATGTGACAAAACATTCTATTGCTAAAGCTTGCAGATTTCCAGTGTATGGAGAAAGATGGTGGAAGAAGGAGAATGTGGTCATGGAATTTGTAAACCAGTTTCTAATTCCAGAGAAGCAAAACCCTAACTGGAGCAAGGGTATACCACATAGCTGGGTAAGGAAAGAATGGCACACTACCTTACTAATTATACACATGTACATTATATGTGAAGGCAGGTTTTCCTTGGTTTATATTTATCATATAAGACTGTTGATTCATATAAATGGTGATTATCCTCTTAACTTACCCTATTTTCTATTAAATTGTTTATCCAAGATGTCTAAGAGGGTCCAATCCCATTCTGCCACAGCAAAAAGTAGTCTCTTTCATCAGGGTTTGATTAGAACATTAGTAGTCTCCTCTTTAAATGAAGTCCAGAGATCTTGGGATTGGTTAATCTAGTCTTTAAAACTAGATTTACAGTCAACTAAATCCAAAACTATAAAAGGGAAGAAGTCAACCAAACAGAAATAGACTCTTCATGCCACCGAATTCTTAATAAAAGAGGAATCACCTGCAACTAGGGTAACTCGGGATAGCAAGAGGAAATTGCAAACTCAACAAACTATTGGAGATTTTCATGTAGGTGAAGACCATGAGAAAGCTACCATTAGTCGAGGAAAGAAGACTAGAACAGATGAAGACACTGACAATGACCATGAGAAATCTACCAAAATGGAAACAACCCTCTTAACAATCTCTACTCTCTAGTCATGCCTTCTATGTATCTTGATTCAAACATAGCCATAACAACAAGAGAACCATAAACCGTTGTAGGAAAAGGTAGAGTGTCAATTGATCTGTGAGGATAAATTGAATGCAAATTTGGTCCTATACAATCCACACCACCAAGTACCAGAGTTGAACTCACATAACCTTGCTAAAATATGAGATTTGAGAAGGGTAAGAGCAGTGACAACCATCGATCCTCGGCCAGTTGCATAACGGTGTAACTCTAGTTGGGAGATAACCATATATGTCACTGCTTTTGTATCAATAGAATTTTCAGTTCCAAAGCAGTATGTATTTAGTGTCATATAATGTATTCAAGTGCAGAACAGATTTGTCATTGTGGAATATATTCCGCACTCAACAAGTTAAAAGGTTTTACAATATCTATATAGCCAAGTGTCATTACCTTTCATCGGCGTGTTGTGCTCAAGATTTTGATCCCTTGGGGTCTTACATTGGCACACTTAACACATGGACTTAGTCTTGGGCACTAAGTTATGATTGT
Organism: Picea engelmannii; assembly: GCA_009831015.1. NCBI lineage: Eukaryota > Viridiplantae > Streptophyta > Pinopsida > Pinales > Pinaceae > Picea > Picea engelmannii. The sequence continues at coordinate 115,756 of ML776647.1, forward strand.
GATTTTTGATGGAATTCGATGTTGGCTTGGGATTTGGAAAGTTTGACTAAAATATTGGGTTTGATATAAAAAAACACTTTTTCCCAAAACTCATTATAAAATAATCAAAATTATTTTTTAATAAAAAATTGGCAAAATGGATAAAGGTCAAGGAACATGCAAAAGGACACAAGGAGGAAAATGAAAATATAGTGGCGTTTTACAAAACTTCATCAAATTTCAAGACTTCTGGAGTGCACTAGAATCTAAAGGTGGGATTTATCATTTTCAAATTCAATTAAAGACACCAAAGGTAATGACATATTGCAAGACTTTAAAAATTGATGGTATGGGAGACTTTGAAAAACTAGTGAAGAACTTGGAGGTTTTAGGGAAATGATATCATGTTTTATGATGGCATTGCAAGAGTAGCATGCCTATCTTTGGCAGCTTCACAAGCAGACCCCGCTGCAAGTAAAAGGGACAAGCCAAGCAAGATACCAAGAAGCAAACACTTAGACCAATGTGCAAGGACAACCAATTAAAAATATGATAAGAAAGAATATCGCCTGAAAATTCAAAAATAAAAAGGTTTTCTATCACTCTATAAGCACTTAACAGTTAGGATAGAGACCCAAGAAGACTCGACGACAAACCAAACTCACCCATCAAACATCAAACTCAACCAATAAGCCTAAAGAGATGATGTACGCCATTGTTTGAGAAAAACTCGCATATGTACATGCTCTACAGAAGGACAGCTCGCGTATGTAAGCGTCTGTCAAGGGAAAAAACATGTATATGTTGTAAAATGTTGTCAAGGCAAGGATTAAGCTAAGAAACTCAGATGCAAAGTAAAAATAGGCTATCAAGCAATCAGGCGACAAGGAAACTCGGGCTAATAGAGAGCAAGTCAAGGTGAAAAACACTCAAAACCCCAAACATAAGATCATTCCCAGTATGGTCACCAATTATGTTACAAGGAAAATCTCTTTATGGCCTAGGGTAAACCACAACAAACAGAATGACACACAGAAATCAACTATAATCCCAAGTATGTTATATAAATGAAATTCTAACGAGACAAGGTCAAGAGTCTACCTCATCTGAATGTTCAATGAAGACCATCGTTAAGCACACAACTCAAAGATTTATACCTACAACTTGTCCTCAACAACCAAGATATGCAAGCATATGGTGATAATATATATTGTTAGCATATAGCCTAGCATAATCCATTAACATTCATGACAAATATTCCCATAGAATAATAATTCAAATATTTCCAAGATATCAATTGGACAAGAAAAGAGTATTTCTATTAAAATAATCAACAGAAGTATATATGTGAAAAATTTATGTACCGACACATATCGAAACTGAGAAACTAAGTCCCTCAAATTGGTCCCCCGCCACTTTAATCCTCCACCAACGACAAGCTCATATAAAGGATACAATGAATTTCTCCATCACAAAGAAGGAAGAGCTTGGGGGTTGAACAATGAGTTCAGACTTTCAAGGATAAAGGGATGCAAACTCAATGTGAAGTGAAATTTCTCCAGAGTATCTTTGCTCTCAAAAGTTGAATTCTCTTATTTTCCAAGGCTTGGATATGGCTCAATTTATAGCCTTCAAGTGGAACTGAAGAGATGATTCGGAGCGTTTTCAGTATATGGAAGGTAAAGGATCATGGATCTCGTGACGTGACATGGAAACCCAACATAATTTTTAAGTTTGAGCACCAAACCCGATGTACGTGGGTTGTAGTGGAGTGACCTGCGTATACGCTTGTTTCCTAATTGGTAGGGCGCATATATGTGGGAAATGTGTTTTTTTTGCTCTAGAAGGTACAAAAGGGGACTTCAAGTCTACATACGGAAATGGAAAGGCCATCCAAGCAAGTTGCATGGGGTGAGGCAAAATTTTCCATAACAACATTCTTTGGTGTTGGCCACCCTCTAATGGCTTCAATTTTCTATGGATCTACTGCTATACCTTCTTCTAAAATAATGTGCCCCAAATAATGGATTTTTTCTTGGTAAAAAGAACACTTTCTTATCTTGGCATACAATTGATGTTCCCTTAGTACTTGCAACACCAACCTCAAGTGATTTTCATTCTCTTCTTCGAACTTAGAATAAACAAGTATGTCATCCAAGAATACAATGGAAAACTTATCCAAGTAATTTATAATTATGTCATTCATTAAGCACATAAAGATAGTTGGTCCATTGGTCAGTCCAAATGGCACCACTACAAATTCATAATTTCCATACTTGGTTCTAAAGGTTGTCTTACTGATGTCATCTTCCTTGATTCTTACCCGATGGTATCCTGATATCAAGTCTATTTTTGAAAATATCTTTGGTCCTCTTATATGATCAAAGAGGTAATCAATTCGGGGTAGAGGGTATTTGTTCTTCACAGTGGATTTATTCAACTATCTAAAGTCAATACATAGCCTCAACTTTCCATCCTTCTTTTTAACAAAGAGTATTGGTGGTCCCCGAGGTGAAACACTTGGGCATATGTACCCTTTCTTCAATAATTTTTCCAGTTGCATTTGTAATTCTTTTAACTCTAGTGTACTCATTCTATAAGGTTTATTTAATATCGAGGCAACTCCTAGAACTAAATCAATAGAGAAATCTATCTCCCTCTTTGGAAACAATCCATGTATTTATTGAAATACATCTTCAAACTCTTGTAATACTAGATAATCTTCGAGGCTTGGTCTTTTTATCTTTTCTGGCTCATCTACGTTAGTTGTGTACAATTGACAACCTTTCTTGAAACATCTCTTCAGATATAAGGCTGAAATATCCCTTATAGAAATGGGTCTCATAATTCCTTTCACAATGCTCTGCTTTCTTTCTTCATCAAGACATGTAAATGTCTTCTCATGACAATCTAGGACAGCATGATGCTTATGTAACCAATCCATTCCAATTAGTTTATCATAAGATCCTAATGGTATGAGATTCATTTTAACACTATGTTTACTCCATTCAGATTTATTGGATGGCCTCTGACTATCTCAATGATCCTTCTTTTGGTTCCCGTGGCTAGATGAACCAAACTTGATTTTTAGAGCGTACTTTCCTCCAAATGTAATATGTCCACTACTTTAGGATCAATGTAAAAATGGGTTGCTCCTTAATCAATTAAAATAGAAACAAGATGATTGACGATCTTACCTTCCACTTAGATAATATAGGATTGGTATTCTACTTGTCGATCTTCTAAGACTGCATATATTCTTGGAATACTTATGCCTATGTCTCCTACTGTAGTAGATTCTTGGATGTTGTGCATGGTTTTCATTTTATCTCCTCTGTGAGGGAAATCCTTGTGCATTTGTTCTTCATTGCATCCTCGACATTGGATTGGTGGCCTTCCCCTTTTTCCCATGGAGTCTTCCTTCTTGGGTTACTGCTTAGCAAACTGATATTGTTGATTTTTATCAAGAATGTTTTGGTTGAAAGGAGATTTGAATCCCTTACTTCTCTGATCAGACTTCTCCTTATTATTATCCTTCCAAGACTTTTGAAAAGATTATTTGTCCTTGCCTTGCTTGTACAGGTACTTCGTCTTTCTAGTGGTTTCTGTCAAAGTTCTAGGGTTATCATACTGACTCTTCTCTTTATAAAATGATGGAAATCCAGTCAAAAATATTTGGATCTTTACCTTCTCATCCTTGATAAATCCCACATACTTAAGCAATCCTAAGAACTTCCTTTCATATTTTCCCATGGTCATGCTCCTTCTAAAAATACCTCTTTAACTTCTTCCAACTGATCATGTTCTCATTGATGTGTTCAACTTGCTTCAACTAATCCTACCACATGGTAGTTTTTTCATGCAAATGGTAAGTGCCAATTATGGATTCTATATTAGATGAGTAGTTGTGCAATTGAAAATACTTTCTAATTCCAAGAAAATAGGCTTCAACATCGTATTCCCTTTCTCTTTCACCATCAAAGGATGGTGGTGTAATCTTCCTTATTTCTCCTTGCAAACCTTCCAACTTGTGTGTTCTTCTTTGATGTTTGACAATAGACACCTCTGGACTCCTTATGGAGTCTCCAGATGCATAAGACTTCCTAGTTGAGTAAGGAGGTGAGTGATGTCTATGAGTTCCACTAACCCTTCTTGAATGAATGGATATTTTGTAGATATCTCTTATTTCATGTTGTCTTTATTCTCTCCCATATCCTTAGCCTAATCCATTCCTTCCTTGCTTATGGAACCGATTTGCTTTGCATAATTTGAGCATTTATTTGATTATGTTCTTTCATCATATTCTCACTATCTGCTTTGTAACTCTGCCCTTCTATTCTCAAGCTTCTCACTGTCTCTATTAAGTTTCTAGTTCCACTATGCTCCTGTGACCATTATATTATGTCTCTGCATTTCCAACACTGATATGTTGACCTTTGGATTCTCTTTCACGACTGAAAGATCCCTCTCCTTCTGTTATTTCATGAATCTGCATTTTTAGCTTGAACTAATGTATTTATACCCTTAATTCTGCAATAAAGTGTGCATTCATCATAATTTCTCTTAGATAAAAGAATAAACATGTATATCCATTTCTGGAAAAAGGACTGTAAGAATTCATATAATTTGGTTTTTGTTTCCTTACGGTCACCAGTCATATTCTTCCTAGTTGATTGCTATATCTACCATTCAGAACAATATTTTGGGTGTATAATTAAATTCCTTTATCCGATATCTTTCCAACGAGTATTCGTTTTCCCAATTCCGAGCTCGGAGCAAAAATTTATGCCCTTCTGAAATTTCGGGGCATTCTCCCTTCTACAAAGGTCTTTCAAGCTAACGTGGCATCCACGTGGACCCCTTCCATGTGTGTTGGATGACATGGAAAATGATGCAGTTGTTGACATGGCAGCTGATGTGGTCACCGACCTACAAGAATATCAGGATTTCAACACTGAAATGGGGCTTGGGAACTTTCGGGGGTTCGGTATGGGCCCACTGTCCCATTGGGGAACTAGGGCATCGGCCCATCGGGCACTCCATGCAAGTTTTCATACCACACTTTTCTAACATGGTTCTAGTCCTGCGCCACCATCCCACCAGGGCACCAACCATTCCCCAACTCTATCCAACAAAGGTGATCCAAATCGAGTCCGGTCCACCAAGGCATTGGTCCATCAACTCAAATTTGACTTAAATATTTTCCACAAGGGTGATATAGTGCCAATCCTATCCGACCACTAGCCACCGATTCCCAACAAAATTTGACATTGAATGCGAGATCCACAAGGTTATGTGACTCTCTTTTCACACACAAATAATGTAAGGGTTCCTTTAGCTTATAAACCATCCATTCCAGCGTTTCCCCATGCATGTGGGATGTAGATTTAATGCCAACCATAGATTAATGGTGGAGAACCTTCTTGGAGGCTCGATCGACAATGTTTGATCGTTGGCTTTCCTCGAAGGAAGAGTTATCGATTCGGCTATCTAATTTGTGAAAGAAAGAGATCATTGGGATTCCATGGTTGTGGAGGATCACTGGAACATGGTTTCCTGGGTTAGAATGAGAATGTTAAACCAACGAAATCCCCCCCTATAATGTCCATAGCCATTAATTTATCTCAAAAGAATAATTCACCTCCAAAAACTTATGTCCTAGCATGTGGCAGGCTCCTTCAAAGGCCTGATGTTGTAAACCAATAGCTCTTATACCAATCTATGGTGTCCCCATCGCCAACAAACCCAAAATGATTTTCTATAATACCAATCTATGATGTACCCAGCCACCACACAATAGTTTGGGCACACCCACCCTACCCAACACACTTCTTGGGTCAATTTGAATTTCTTATGCCAAACACCTAAATAAAGAAGCATGAAATAAACACTTGTAGTCATCAAGATTCATATTAAACTATGAAGGAATAAACAATATGTCATGCACATCAATAACCAACAAGTAGGCACATTATTAATACATATCCCAGAGATAATAATCAATACACTATGAAAATAATTATGCAAGCAAAGAAACACATGACAGATATCACTTTTCTTTAATAAATCCAATCACCAACTCGTTGCAGACCAAGGATGCTCCACCCAACCTTAGACATTGTTGTTTCAAGTCTCAATAGTAGGTCAGCCCTTAGCCAGGGCTATGAATCCACAAGGATGAGTTCTAAAGCGACACTATGTTTCTTAGACCAGTCAACACTCAAGCTCTCAAAGGTTTCTCAACATACAATAATCCAAATTTCACCAACTTTCTTCTCCCGCCTACACCACCAAGACAATGAACCCCCTTCACTGCCACACAGTCCCTCAAGCTGCCCACCTCCTTCCAGGGATCTAGTGCATCTGGTCAAGAATATCAATGTTGGAACTCTCAAGATTCACATTTGTGATAAGGTTTATCAAAATGCCAATGTATCCATGCTCTCAGGCATTAATTGATGACTGGAATACACCAAGAAATCTCACATCCAACCACCATGGATATTGTTCCCCAACAATTTGTTTCCTCTTTTCCCAACAAAGACTAGAACGAATGAATGAACGAACCAACAGTTGAATGATTGAACCAACCAACCCCCAAGACAATCAAGACCAGGTATTTTGTATCGAAGTGCTCCAAGGCCAGTGTGGTCTTCCCAAGAGACTCATGTGCCCCCTCATATGTCCCCCAACATAAACATGGATGATAATTAATTAAACAAAGCACAAAGGTTTAGTCCCTTGGTTCCCCCCTCTCTCGTGGAATCATAGCCCTTTATAACTCTTGTCCTTGTCCATCCAACAACCAACGATCTACTTTTTATTATTAAAATGTTAAAAGCATTACATTTCCTAGGCACTCTATCCCATTTCAATTGTTTGGGAACTCCACCCTCTCATCAAACAAAAAATTGCATTCTTAAATTGAGGACTGAAAGCTAGGACATTACATAATTGCAGCTGTAAGAGCCAATATTTTTGGTCAGGAATGAAAAAATATGTGGTTGATTATATAGCCAAATGTTTAGAGTGTCAAAAGGTAAAGTTTGAGCATATACATCTAGCTAGATTGCTACAACCATTGCTCATTCCTAGGAGGAAATGGGAAGTTGTCATTATTGATTTTATTACCAAGTTGCACAAAACAGTGAAGCAACATGATTCCATCATGGTAGTGATGGATAAATTAACAAAGGCTACCCATTTTATTCCAGTGAAGCTAACATATAAGGAAACCAACATTGCAGAGATTTATATAAAGGATTTGTATATGCTACATGGTGTGACTAAGGAAATTGTCTATGATAGAGATCCCAAATTCACATCAAATTTATGGAAATGATTATTTAAGGGATTTGGGACAAATTAAATTTTTTGTACAACATATCACCTAGAGTCAGATGGGAAGGTAGAGAGGATCAATCAAGTGATTGAAGGTATGTTGAGGATGTATGTCTTGGGTATGTGTTATATTCTTTCCATGTGTGTGTGTGGGCGTGTCAAATTCGAAAACTGCGTCTGACGATCCCAACTTTCGTTGTCCTATGTGTCGTGTGTGTCGGGAACTTACCTAGGGGGGGATAAGTCCCCCCCCCCCGCCTTGGATATGCGCAACATTCTCTCTGGGTGGTAGGCCGAATTCGACAGGGTTCAGGGCAGTGCCCCGGAATTTTTTTTTGGGCGATTTTTGCTATTTTAGCGGATTTTGCTATTTTTAGCAGTTTTCTAAATTAACCCGGATTAAGGGATTAGGTTTTTGGTAGCTACAGAATACCTAAAACATTATATATATTGTATGGTGAATGGTGAAATTAATACAATGAAGAGTTGAAAGGTGTGGCACCAAGGAAGGTTGGTTTTCTCCTGGTTAAGGGTTTCCAGTGTACATCTTGGTGTACTATGTGTATGAACCATTAACTAATTTATGTTTTGCTTAAGAATCTGTATGCATTACTTTACTTCACAGGTTTAAATCTTACATGTGGTATTAGAGATCGTTTTTGGCTTCAAGGGGACGCCTTTTTTGCTAAGGGTTTGGCTCGGTCTTGATAAATCAAGTTTATCTTGGGTCTATGATAAATTTGGGTTTAGTGGGAGCTTTTGCAATGGTGATTTGAGTTTAGAAAGAGGAATGTAGAGCTCTTCTAGAATCAAGATAGAGAAGTTCAACGGTAAAAAATTTGAGCTATGGAAGCTCAATATGGAGGACCTTCTTGTAGACAAAGAACAATGGATAGTTGTAGATCCTGGTACACGGCCTACTGGTACGCAATCTACTGTCACACAATCTACTGGTACACAACCTACTATTACACAAACTACTAGTACACCACCTACTGGTATGTCGAAGGAAGATTGAGATAAGTTGGATAGAACAACAAGGAGTACTATTTGACTCTGCCTGGAAGATTCGGTGTTGTTGAATGTCTCGGGAGAATCTACGACCAAGGAACTATGGGATAAGTTAGGGAATTTGTATCAATCAAAGTCCCTGATAAAGTTGTTTCTTCGAAAGAAGTTGTATCATCTTAGGATGAAATATGGAGATTCTGTGATAGAACATCTAAATGCCTTTAATACTCTGGTAAGTCGACTGGTATCTGTTAATATTACGATTGCAGAAGAAGATAAGTGTATTAATTTGTTATGTTCTTTGTCAAACTCTTGGGATAATCTGGTTGTAGCAATTGGTAGTACCACTCAATCTACATTGAAGTATAAGGATGTAGTTGCATCCTTGTTATCTGAGGAGATGAGGTGGAAAATCATGGATAGTCAGAGCACAGATGATTTATTTGTAAGAGGTTGTACCCAAGACATGAATCCTGGTAAGTCTTCAAGGGGGGGATCTAAATCTAAAGGTAGATCTAAGTCTCCAAGAAAATCTTTGAGGAAATGTTGGAAGTGTGGTAAAACAGAGCATTATAAGAAAGATTGGAAGTCTAAGAAGGTTGATAAACCAAAGAGATCTAATAATGCCTCTTCCACAGAGGCGAAAACCCCCACTGAAGAAGGAGGCGATGTTTACTTGGAATCTACAATTACACATGCAGACCCTGGTGTATGGTTAATCGACTCAGGTGCGTCATATCGTATGACTCCTCATTGGGAGTGGTTCTGTGAATATGAAAAATATGATGGTGTTGATTTATTCCTAGGAGATGACTTGACAACCAAAATCATGGGACGTGGAAGGGTTAAGTTGTTGCTAAAATATGGAAGGATTATAACTCTCCCTGGGGTTCTGCACATTCCAAAACTATCCAAGAGCCTAATATATGTAAGCAAGTTGGATGATGTAGGAGTGGATACTATATTGGGAAAGGGAACTTGCAATATGGTATGAGGAGAAATGGTGTTGATGAGGGGAGTTCAGTGTGGAACTCTGTACAAGTTGTTGGGAAGAACTTATACTAATGGGTGTAACAGTTCTATTGTCCCTGAGAAGAGAAATAAAGAAGACAAGACCAATACTATCCCTGGAAAGAAGACCATGTTGTGGCATCAAAGATTGGGGCATATTGGAGAAAAGGGCCTTCAAACACTACATGGTAAAGGTATGGTTGAAGGTATGTCTAATTGCACTCTGCATTTTTATTTCTGTGAACATTGCATATATGGTAAACAGAATCAAGTAAGATTCCCATTTGGTGCTACAAGAGCAAAGGGTATCTTAAAGTTAATACACAGTGATGTGTTTGGACCTATTCATGTTCCATCACTAGGTAAATCTATGTATTATGTTTCATTCATAGATGATTTCTCAAGGAACACATGGATTTATTTTCTTAGAAAGAAATATGAGGTATTTGATAAATTTAAAGAGTTTAAGGCTCTGGTAGAAAATCAGACAGAGAAGAAAATAAAGGTATTGAGGACAGATAATGGTGGATAATTCTGCGGAAATGAATTCGAAGAATTATGTAAGAAGTGTGTTATAGAAAGGAAGAAAACTACTCTATACACACCTCAACATAATGGGTTTGCAGAAAGGATGAACATGACACTGATGGAAAAATAAATGAGCATGCTTAGTGGTGTCGAGTTAGGACAAGAATTATGGGCAGAGGCAGTGAGAACATCATGTTACCTGGTCAATCGATCACCCTCATTAGCGTTGGATGATAAAACTCCACATGAGGTATGGACTGGTAAGAAACCCTCTTTTGAACATCTCAGAGTGTTTGGTTATGATGTGTATGTACATGTTCCAAAGGAAAATAGGAGTAAGTTGGATAATAAAGCTGAAAAGTGTATCTTTATGGGTTATAAAGATGGTGTGAAAGGTTATAAGCTTTGGAACCCATAAACTAAGAATATTGTTTATATTTGAGATGTTGTTTTTAGAGAGGTAAAAGATGCTTCCAAACAAGAATTCCTACCAAGGCAAGAAGAACCTGAGAAAATAGAGTTTGAGTTGGATGATGCAAAATCTGAATCATCTAAAGAAGATGAAGCGGAATAAGAAGAACCTCATACCCTAATATTGAGGAGATCAGTGAGGGAAATAAGGAAACCAGAAAGGTATATTCCACTTGATTTTCGTTCTAATTTTGCTTTATCTATTACTGATGATGATCCCAGAACCGTCAAGGAAGCAATGAATTCAAAGGATAGTAAAATCTGGAAGAAGGCCATGGTTGAAGAAATGGATGCCTTGGATAAGAATGAGGCATGGGATATAGTTGAGTTGCCAGCTGGAAGAAAATATGTTGGTAGCAAATGGTTGTTTAAGAAGAAGTTTAATGCAGAAGGAAAATTGGAGAAATAGAAAGCTCGGTTAGTAGAAAAAGGTTATTCCCAGGTAGAGGGAATTGACTTTGGTGAGATTTTTTCTCATGTTTCCAAGTTAACTTCTATTAGATTTATTTTATCTATTGTTTCTTCTTTTGATCTTGAAGTGGAACATATGGATGTGAAGACAACATTCCTACATGGGGATCTACAAGAAGAAATCTACATGAAGCATCCAGAAGGCTTTGTAGTGAAGGGAAAGAAAGAGCTAGTATGTAAGCTAAAGAAGTCATTATATGGTCTGAAGCAATCACCTAGGATGTGGTACCAAAAATTTGACACATACATCCTTGGATTGGGATTTGTGAGAAGCAGGGTTGATAATTGTGTATATTCCAAGCAAGTTGGTAATCACTTCATTTATGTAATGTTGTATGTTGATGACATGTTGCTAGTAGGAAATAACATGGATGTTTTCAAGGAGGTGAAATCGTAGCTATCCTCCAAATTTGACATGAAGGATCTCGGTGTTGCTAAATTCATTCTAGGAATGGAGATTAAAAGAGATCGTGCAAACATGAAACTTTGGTTGAATCAGAGAAAATATGTTGAGACGATATTGCAGAGGTTTAATATGTATGGAAGTAAACCGGTCAAGGTTCCTATTCCTATAGGTGTAAATCTATATGTAGATCAGTGTCCCAAGACATAGGAAGAAGAAGAGGACATGTCCCATGCTCTGTATGCTAGTGCAGTTGGCAGTTTGATGTATGTAATGGTCTGTACTAGACCGAAAATTGCACATGTAGTGGGAGTTTTGAGCAGGTATATGTCAAAACCAGGGAAGGAGCATTGGAAAAAAATAAAGAGGGTCTTCAGGTATTTGCGTGGCACTACCAATTATGGATTGTGCTACCAAGGAAGATCGGGACTGGACAGAGTGGTGGACATACATGGCTTTGTTGATGTAGACTGGGCTGGAGATATGGATCGCAGAGGATCTACAAGTGGGTATGTGTTTAACCTATTTGGAGGAGAAATCAGTTGGATGAGCAAAAGATAGGATGTAGTGGCACTCTCAACTACAAAAGTTGAATACCTGGCAGCCACTCATGCAAGCAAGGAAGCAGTATGGTTAAAGAGATTGTGTTCAGGTATTGGGTTGGTACAAAAAGCAGTGAGATTAGAGTGTGACAGTCAGAGTGCAATTTTCTTGGCAAAAAACCCTACTTATCATTCAAAGACAAAGCATATTGATGTTCATTATGACTTTGTGAGAGACATGGTTGAAGAAAAGAAGGTGTTACTCGAAAAGGTTGACACTTTGAAGAATGTTGCAGATTCATTGACAAAGTCTGTGAGCATAGAGAATTTCTCTTGGTGTAGAGTAAAAATGGGCATTGTTGCCCTGGATTGTTGACTATGTAATCATGTGAACCCCTATATGCAAAGAAAACAACAAGTGGGAGAATTTTGGGTATGTGTTGTATTCTTTGCATGTGTGTGTGTGAGCACGTCAAATTCGACAAATGCATCTGACGATCCCAACTTCCTTCGTCCTTTGTTTTGTGTGTGTCGGGCGCTTTCCTGGGGGAGTCCTAGTGGGGGCCAGGTTTGCCCCCCCCTGGTTACGCGCAGTGTTCAGCTCTGGGCAGTATCCCAAAGCCGACAGGGTTCGAGGAAGCGCCCTGAAATATTGTTTTGGGCGGTTTTTGCTATTTTAGCGGATTTTGCTATTTTTAATGGTTTTCAAAATTAATATCGGATTAACGGATTAGGGTTTTGGTAGCTACGGAATACCTAAAACATTGTATATATTGTATGGTGAATGGTGAAATTAATACAATGAAGAGTTGAAAGGTGTGGCACCAAGGAAGGTTGGTTTTCTCCCGGTTAAGGGTTTCCATTGTAAATCTCTGTGTACTATGTGTATGAGCCATTGATTAATTTATGTTTTGCTTAAGAATCTGTATGCATTGCTTTACTTCACAGGTTTAAAACTTACAGTATGTAATGGGAAATCCTTCCACATGGGAAGACTATCTTCGTATAGTTGAGTTTTCTTATAATAATGGGTATTGGGCATCTTTGAAGATGAACCCATTTGAAGCATTGTATTGCAGGAGTATAACACACCTATGATTCAGGATAACCTAGCTAATAAATCCATTGTTGGGCCAGAGCTACTCAAGGAAATGGAAGAGCATATGGTGAAAATAAAGAAGAACTTAAAGGCTACATAGGATAGGTTGAAAAGTTATGCGGACAAAGGTAGAACACACAAAGAATTTAGAGTGGGCAAGCATGTTTTATTGACAATGAAATATTAAAAGAGTTCATTGAAATTGGGAAGTTTCCCAAAACCGACAGCAAGATATTATGGACCATTTGAAATTTGGGAGAGGATTGGTCATGTTTCATACATGCTTGCACTACCAGCATCCATATGCATTCATAATGTCTTTCATGTGTCTTTGTTTAAAAAGTATGTTCTTAATCATAACTATGTAATTGATTGGACTATCCAGGTGGAGAACAAGGGTGACTTCCAAGTCCAACACGTGCACATATTGGACAGAAATATCAAAGTGTTCAAGAACTAAGCCATCGGCCTGGTAAAGGTCCAATGAACCTGCTAGGATCTTGAAGATGCTACATGGGAGCATGAGGACACCATGTAGGAGGAGTACCAACAATTTTTTGAATATTTGTTATTGTACATTTGTATATAATGCACTAAGGACAATGCATAAATAAGGGGAGGGGAATGTAATACCCACAGGTTCTAAATGTGTATATGTACATATGTTTTTATAGCTTGGTGAGATAGTATGGTTTTGTGTCAGAGTATCCGTGTGATATTAGACCGAAGAGATTATATGTTAAAAAGGTTGGTGAGCCTAGCATTGTGTATTGTAATCGCGCTCATATACATTAATAAAATGCATCACAATTGTAGACCATGTCAAACAAAATAGTATGGGGGGGTAGGACTCCACGAGAGGGAAAGGGGGATAAGGGATTAAGGAAAGAGGGGGATAATCCATGAAATATAATAATATATTCCTAAGTCCTAAGTCTTATTTCATGTTATTATATCCTAAGTTCCCTAAGTGATAGAAAGGTGGCTACATGAGTGTCATTTGTTAAAAAACATACATGCATATTAAAGATGGAAACTTAGTGGAAATGTGTCCATTATTTTCCATTGTTACCTTGGCATGTGGGGTGTGACCTAGTGAGCCACTGTAACCCCGTGACATTGTGAAACCCTATGAATCCTCTGTGGATTTAGGTGAACATTTTTCCTTGGTTTTCCTTGGGGAAGGTAGGAGCCCTGGAGGGAGAATTGTCTGGGATAGGTTTCCTTGGGTGTGAGGCCCGGAAGGTGCATGGAGACTCCATTATAGTAGATGGAGTTCCTAGATCCATAGAACTCTGAGACTTCCCGACTAACCTTTGTTTGAGCCCTAGAAGGGAAGTGAGATATATTGAGAGACTGCGGTGCAAAGAAGGGGGTGCACTTCCTTAGGTTGTGCAAGCTTATGGGGAATGAGAGGTTGTAGGTTGGAATTTCTACTGGAGTTTGGTACCTTGGCCTAGACATTTCTTGTGCTAACTGTGAGACCTTAGTTAGCTTAGGTATTCTTTTCAATCATGGATTCATAGCCCCATCTTTAAGGTGACTTGTTGCTGAGAGAGATAAAACAATAATGTTTATGGTTCTAACACACCAAACCCCCTAAGCACCTTTTTAAGGGATGGGGTATTAAAAAATTTATTTTCCTCAATCATCTCAAAACCTCTTCTTGAGAGTATCATCATCTTCTACTCATCAAGATATCTCCAACAACTGTCACCATGCTCAAAACTAAGCTCCAGATCAAAAGGTATATCCTCTCAAAGCTTTCAGGATTTTATTGACTACAGTCCACCTTGTTGCCACGTGTCATCCACGTGGCTTACCATCACCAACGTTATCTGATGTGGCTCTGACTTGGTTCTTTCCATCTAGCTCGTTGAACCCTTTTTATCAATTATTCAATTTGATCAACGACCCTTTTTTGCTCTTGGGGTCCTTCCATCGGAGCTTCACTCCTTCGAGATATTTTCGACCGGCCCATCAGATGGCCTTCCCTTCATCCAATATAAGGATCGTTGAAAATGGACAAGAAATAACCTCAAATCATTCATATTCCTTAACCTGCTCGATGATTAACGTGCCTTCCTCATCTCTTTCGTACTCACGCCGATGGATCCCACGACAAATTGGACGGTTTTCCTGTGTCGTTTCCACCTTTGATCAACAGCCTATATCCATCCTTGGGTTTCCACGATGAATGGATAATATTTACCCTTTCTTACTCTGATCAAAGGCTAGGATTAGATCCTGTGCTCTCGTAGATATATGACCCATAACTCCTCCGATCAATATCAAACATAGGGCACAACGTGCACATGACACGTGGATCTATTCACACCATGAAACGTGAGGTGACATGGTTGTACACATCATCACTGAGTACAGAGGTTCTTTCATATGGGTGTTGACATGTGTCTACTTCTCATTGGATCAGGGATGAAATTTTGACATCATCATCACTCCTTCACCCATAAAGACTTAATCAAAATCTAGCACTGAAATTTAATCTTGTTGGTCCCCAAATCAATGACCCTCAATCACTCTTGGAGTCTTCCATCAGAGGGTAACTTCCACTAGTACCACGGCTCGTTCTGATTAGTAAACCTCCGATGGATGACTAAAATCTATAACCGATAGATTCAAGGGCTGGGAATTAGCCAGCTATCCCAAAGAATAACACTGCTAGGACCCATGCTTGATCCTATCTACGAAATATGGGCTACCATGTGTTCTTTTATGGACATGTTGGCACCCCTCGTCATCATGAGGTCACTCACCTTAGCCTTGGATAAATGGTGTCCTACTTGGTAGCCGAGCTGGCACCCAAAACATGTGGCCCTACCACTTCCTGCCACCTGGCGAGACACGTGGCCTATACAATCCTATGGAATTCTATTTTAAATTAACAATTCCACTAGGACATGTGGCACAGTCTTCATCTACCATGTGGCACCACCCTCTTCAAGTTATGTGGATTGACGTTGTACTCGAGTTCCTTCCCCATGGTACATATAACGGTTATGGATGATCAACGATCAATGACCTTTTATCTCTTTAGAGTTTCCACTTGTGCAGTGGTTAACTCTCGCCTTTCCTGAACTCTCACTAAAATCCATGCCTCACATTTAACCTTGTCATCCCCTGATCTATGGCCCTCATTCATCCTCAGATTCCCTCCATTTAGAGTTCTCCCAAGTCAATGACTCTCAATGGCCTACTCCGAAAAACACCCTAATCATCAAATGCAACGGTTTTGCTTGCACCTCGAAGTCTTTCGATCTTGGTAAATCAACAGTGTCGATTTCATCTCAAAGCTCCTTTGATATCGACAAATCAACGATCCAGATCTCCTCTCGAAGTTCCTTCGTCGGAGTGTATCTCTGTAACTCACTCCAATTCGTACCCTACAATAAATGGTCTGGATCTCTTCATAGATATCTAATGACAAGGATTAAGACACATGTCCTCAGGTGTGAAACCAACGAGGATTATACTTGGCATGTCCTATGAAATTCAAATTAACATGTGTCCACCTCTATACATATTGGTTTCCACATGTCCTTACGCGTGGCCCTACCACTTGGTCATGACAAGTGGCACACATAATCCAATAGAAGGTCCTGCCTAAAAACTTGATTCTACTTGACATGTGGCACAATTCCCATGTGACACATAGACCAATCTTTGTATGTCACATGGACCAATTGCAATTTGACATGCCATTGTTGGGCATATGGTCCTCCTCACTTCGCAGGCTTATATCTCAAAACCAACGAATAAGATTTGATCTTCCTTTCACCGATCTATGGTCCTGATCATCCCTTGGAGTACTCCCATCAGAGTTTCTTCCCCACCAGGACCGCCACTTACTCCAACTAGCTCTCTCTGATGAATGGTTGAGATCTATCGACCGATAGATCTTAGGCATAGGATGTAGACACTTGTTTATATCGTAGTGGTTGGGATTATGTCACATGCACATGTCCTTCTCCAATCACAGGGTTATAACCAAAATCAACAGTTGGGATTTGATCTCTCTTTCTTGTCGATCGATGGTCCCCACGCACAAACATTTTGACAGCAACATCCTCTGATCAATGGTGGAGATTTTTCCACCCTCCTAACCAGAGGTCAACAATTGTGGTGAGCATCCAAAGGCCTACGCAAGACATGGGCCCACTCTCGTCTTCTTGACTATCCAAGTACCGACATCTGTCATCCTCTGGGACACATTGGCTTCCCACACTTGAAGGATGCATCATGTCGACGTCATCTCCCTCTACTCCTTTTATTCGAGACAGATATTATTGAATCCAATAGTTGAGTTAGAACCTATGATGGATCCAATGGTCCTTATTAATGCAGAGGCTCTTCCATCAGAGTCCTTCGTAACCTTTCTCCCAAGCACTCTGATGACCATGTCTTCCAATGAAGGGCCAAAATTTAATCTCTTCATTGATCCAACGAATGCAATTTCTCTGGGAATTTTATGTCGCCAGAATCCGACTGTAACCACAACAATGGATCTAATGGTCTAGATCTGATCGTTACTCCAATTCAACGGTTGTGATCCCTTCAAGCTTAAAACAAGGGTTCATCTTCAGATAACCGTCCTATTAAGGACTTGACAAGCCAGGAATTTATTCCAAGTCCTATCTAAGGCTTACCAAGCCTTCAGGAACTCTGGAATCCCTTTTCAAGCCGACTAGGTCATTCACCCCTTACCATTTGGGTGACGGTTTGCATCCTGAAAACTTTCCATTTCATTGGTAGAAGGTTTCACAGGGCTCAAATCCCTTTGAATGCATAGGGACTTCCCTCATGCACTGAGGCATTTCGATACCAATCTTGAGGTACCTCTAGTTGTCCTCTCGATGTGATTTTCATGGATTGCAAGCTTCCCAATCCAAGGACTTGTAGGTTTCATGGATATCCCTACAATTAGTCTTCCTCACACATATGAGAGGTATCAATCATTTAGTCATCTAACTTTTTGGTCCCTTCTCAAAACCATACAAGGCTAATGAGTACTTTAGTATGCCTAACTTATGCATTTTACAACATGAGAATTGGCACACAATACATGGATTCCTTTCATATTGTACAGACATATCTACCCATTCAAGACAACATTCATAGAAAATAATCCTTCATGTTGGTCTATCATTACTCAAGTACTAAGACTTGCAATGAAACAACCAATCTATTCATCAATCAAGCTTACACTTTCCGAAATGAAAATATAGGCATTCATCCATAACTTACAGTTCAATTACACAAGGTATAGAAATACTTATCTATTACAATTGGTGAACAACCAACTGACTATGGGTGTTTTCCTTTCCACTCAACCATAGGGTCAAAAGAATCGATTCTTTGTATTCTATCCACACCCGTGCCAAACCATGATACCACTAGAGAATTATTCCTCAGGTTCTCAAGAATATACGTAAAGGATTTCCTCATACCCACCTAGCCTAGGCCTCATCGAGGTTTATTATATGCCCTCCTAGTGTCAAACTCGTGGCCTCTTGACCCCGATTGGGGACCTTGACTCTTAGACTAATCCTGCAACCCAAAATATTTCTCTCTGACTTTCGTCCCCCTGCCCCCTTCGACTCTCCTTTTCTTTGCTCACATTCCCCACACGGGAAGGTTCTCAACTTGTCTTGTTCCTTTTTTCAGAAGGAACCCATGGGGTCAAACTGGGTGAAGAATTCATACTCTGTCTTACCTCCAGCTTGTATATTTTGTTGTCCTAGCCAAATTTCCCATACCTATATTCATGGGGGTGGTTGGTTGTTCAACTACCACCCCTTCTCATTAACTGATTTTTCCTTGGAATCGAGGCAAAGGAAATAGTCTGAATATTTCCAAAATAATATCCTAACAAGGATATTTGGGTTATTTTAACATAATGATCCCCCTCTCAAGGCTTCCTCACTCTTTCCTCTAGTGGTATCATGGCCAGTACTTTAAGGCTTCATCCCACGGTCAGCTAGTTGGCAGTTACAATTAAACAATAATAAATTTACAATGTTTGTGTGCTATGGCACATAAATCATTAATCATGAATAATTACATGTGTGGGGGGAAACAAGGGTGTTACAATCCCCTCCCCCTAAAAGGAACATCGTCCTCGATGTTATTTACATTTCAACAACACCATCCATGGCTTCATCTTTCGACTGCTTTAGCAATGTAGTTCTTCTTTTCTTTTTTATCCTCTCTAGACTCTTGGCATTTAGCACCTGTCCACAACAATCTTAGACAACAAGTATATTAGTTCACAATTTCATGCATAAACCTTTCATTACTATTCAAAACTCAAGGGAAAATATTCTTATCAACACAATACTTATTTATGCAATTACATGGATCTGCATCCATATGGTTGTCTCATTAACTTGGCTCATGGTTTTCTTGGCATACCCATTGCGCTCATGATCCCAAATAAATAGATTACAGGAATTATCGAAGTATTATCTTCCTTGCAGTAACTAGCCCTCTAGGCCCAGGCCTAGGCATCCCCTTCTATGTTATACATTCCCTTGGGTGATCCATCTTGCCTTGCCAAATATTTCTTGCACAAGAAGAAGTTTAGAGACTTCACCAAGTCTTACAGTCGAGACATCCCTCTGTCTTTCTCTATTGAGGCATCCCTCCAGCCTCTGTTACCACAACACAACTCTTTTATGTAAATCATGGCTTATCATAGGGTTCTCATGTCACAAGAGGAGCCTTTTTTTCATGCTCTCCAATTTGAAAGCCATCATCTATCCCTTTAGGTCAGATCTGTTATCACAACAATATGAGATTTTTCCTTCTCATAATAATTTGGCTCAGCATGCATTGGTCTTCCTCATGGGCTTACAACATTTCCATATCCAAGAACATTTTTCCTCTAATTCCATCTTCATATAGCCAAACAAATTCTTAGTTATCATGCACATACATTTTTCATGCACACTTGCAGTGGCTTCTAAACAACTTCAAAAATGTGCATACCAACAATTACATCACATTTGTCTATTAAATAAAATAAAATAAAAGGAAACATCATCCCTTACGTATGCATCATTTCATCATACCAAAAATTTTCAATTGTGATTCATCATTAAATCAATTTAATCAATGTGTCAATGCCCATGGCCACATTCACACATAATGTGCCCTTGCATTGGTTTCAGATTACCACATTTTATGTTAGGCACCTTGTCATGGTATGTTGGGTCTCAGCCAACTTCTCACCACATGGTTTTATTTGTTCACATTCATTACTTCAACAAGACTGTGTCTCCGGCATTGAGTTGATCGTGTCCTCAAATCATCTTACATTCTATGAAAATATCATATGAATACATTCCAACATTCTTTCTTTATTGACGAATGGGGTGCCAACATTCTTGGTCACCCAATTCCCTTCTTTATCCTTCTACAAGTATGTAGAGTACCAGAAGATACTTCTTCAACAATGGGCAGTCCTATACATGCCCACTCTCTTACCACATCCATATCCTCAATGCATTTAATCAATGTGTTGATTATGAGCACCTTCATTCCCAATCACTCCTTGATTGGTCAATCATCCTTGGCTGCCAAAGGTTCCTTCCTTTTTCCTTTAGGTTTTTATTTCCTTAATCATATCCTTTTTGGGTATTAATGGCATACAACATCCATTCAAAATTACATGCATATCATCACATTCACAATAAATCAGCTATCATGTTAAAAAAAATACATGTATCTTAGCATTTACATCAACAAAACATTTGTAGATGTCCTATCGTATCTTTATGCACTCCATCACATATTCCTCAATGTCTCCTTGAGTGCAAACCAAATCAAATTTCCAGTTGTCTCTACAATCATACAACTATCAACATTCTCATCCTAAAAACATTCACACATAATCAACATATCAATTTCTCATCCCAGAGAAACACAATAGGCAATAAGAAAGGATTTAAGGGACTCTTTCCTTTTTCCAACTCCTTTAAGCAAACATGAATTTTCAATTCTACTGAACTATTTGCAAGGCTTCATTGCCTTTGCATAACATGGATTTTAACCAAGGTCATTTATTTAAATATATTTATCAATTTATTTGTCCTTTCACTAGTTGTACTTGTTTTCACAGCTGTTATTTTAAGGCTTACAACTATGTTAAGCAATTCTGATTTTTTTAAGTGAGAAAAGTATTCATCCTTTCCTCCTTCTTTGCTTCTGCAATCTATCCCTATTTGAATCTGCCTCCTCTCTTCCTTGGGAAATATCAATCAAGTTCACCTTGACCTTTCTTGGATATATCGGCATGCTACAGTAGTAAGATTTTATTTCAAAAAATATTTCATGAACATGTGCACTCTGCGCATTTACCAAATCAGGTTGGTCAACATTCATTTGCATAACTTTCACTCATGCACTATATTTTTGAATGTAATCCATGATTCTTACATGAACAGGCTTTGCAACCCACTGTTAAATTTTTCAGCAATCATTAATGTTAGGACTTTGTTCTCTTGACAGAGTATTTACACAATTCCTCCTCATGGAACGTCTTCAATATGTGACTCTCTTGTTGCATATCCATCACTATCTGGAGTGACCTTAGCTTTATCATTTCGGAGTTTTACCCAATATTCCATAAGGAACATAAACATGCATTCTTATCATGCATCAAGATACACATTATGATATGTATCTTTATGTTACCAGCTTTCTTTCAAGTTGTGCTTCCATGCACTTAATCACATGCATTATCATGTTGTGTGTCCACCATAGGCACTCTTTACAGTTTTCATCTATATTCTTTAAATCATTCCATTAATGATTCGTTCACAATATTTGAAATATTCAAAGGCACAATCATATTGCCTTCTATCAATAACAACAAAGCACCCTTGCTCCTTTCTCTTTTAGCAGTTTACACTAGCTTTTCTTGAGGGGTGAAGCACACACTCCTTAAGCTGTCATTTAAACATGACAATTTAGACCCTTCTACATAAGGTCAGCTATGCATCCATGGCCTTAATTAGATCTGGAAAGTACACTTCTTGCCTCATAGCCTACTTGATCAAGAAGTCATACTATGCCTTTATCATACATACACTCATGTATCATATATGTGCATTGTGTGCACAATTCTATATCACCATGTTCCTTATTTTACTTTCCCATCATTATTTTTTGATGAGAAATTGCAGTCATTAGCATGAATAGTCTCACAAACATATTATTATTCTTCCTTTATAATAGGAAACCTTATAACGCATTCAATCCATGTCATCAAACATATACATGCATACATAGATATTTAGCATGTAAGTTCACTACTTGCACCTTCTCTATGTCATCCACACACATTGACATTTCAAAACTTTCCATATCATCCCTCCCTAAGATCTTACGTCCATTCATATGACAAGTCTTATAGGGTACTCGCAATTATGTTTCCCTCTCTATATGGCAACAGTCAACAAGAATCCTCTTTCCCTTCTACTCTAAATGAAGTCCACGATTTAGAAAATACAAAACTAGGTAACTTCGACATTACCCAAGATAGTAAAAGCCCATCTCTATCTCTTATTCATGCCTCAATTCACCTTTGTTTTTTTGGTCAACATACCTTTATCAAGGGTATTCCTTTCTTAAATTCCATCTTATTGTTATTTGAGCTTACCCAACCATACCTATATGGCTATCATCCACCTCTGGATGTCAATTTGACCATTGGTGATCTAGAAATGCTCTAAGACTCCCTTAACATCAGTCTTTCATTAATTATTTTAGCCTTATCTTCATAAGGCAATAAATAGTCAACATCATCAAGATTTTACTTATGCAACTATTGTACCTGTTAATCTTAGGTTATTATCAACCAAGATGTCCCATCAACACATTATACCCTATAACCAACCATAGGTTATGATAAGTCAATTTGCATGTTACATACTTTCTTACTCATTATTATATGCATTACAACATATCCATATATTGTATTTTTATGCATAAACATGTACTCAAGTCAATAGGTATATACACATTCCTATGCAGTCATGAGCTCATAGCTAGATACTATGTTCATGTCACTTTTTCCTTTATAAGGACTATCAATAGTTCAACAGACTTTCTTCTTTTTCTTGTTTAGATTATCTCAAAAACAAATTTTGTTTATTATAGGTCAAACAAACTAACCTTACAACTTTTCATCAATCCTCTAGACATGATGACTTGTACAAACAATCTTTATTATTTTATTTAAGCAGTACCAAATATTCCCAAGGGTCCTATCAAACCATACCACATTCCTTTATTCACAAGGGATTTTTCATAAGGGTATTATCCCTTATGTAAACAACAATCCCAATGGCCAGGGCTCTAACAGTCTGTACTTATAGGAAATATTACTATTGTCAATTCACTCATACAATCCTATAATAGGATTCTACCATTTCTTCCCTTTTTTGCCTGTAGGTCTTATCGTTATTTCCTATCAGCTTATTCCTACTCTTGTAAGAATAGTTATTAATTTTGACAAACGAACAACACGATTCCTCTGTTGAACTCATCAAGAATTTCCAAGGTACCATTTCAATTTGTTGTCCTCCTCTTCAAGGAATTTGTCCAGATAAAAAATAAGCTTTTAAACACACAGAAACTCATTCCAAAAGGTTCATCATGGATTTATTATACCATTCCTATGATTAATCTTTGGCCCATCTAGTACTAGTGTTGTAACCTCGCTCTGATACCACTTGTAGCACAACCAACCCCCTAAGTACATTTTTAAGGGATGGGGCATTAAAAATTCTCTTTTACTCAATCATCTCAAAACCTATTCTCAAGAGTACCATCATCTTCTTCTCATTAAGAGCTTTCCAGCGACTATCTTTGATCTAAAAATGAAGAAGACTTGAAATACTTGAAATTATTGCAATGTAAATGTTATGTGTTTAAAGCAAATGGATCATTTTGAAACACATAGATTAAGGGATTACTTATGCAAAATACACATAGACAG
>ML776647.1:150281-172171 GCA_009831015.1 Picea engelmannii
TTGTTTCAAATGAAGTAATCGATCTTAAGCAAGAACAAGAAATGATTGTTGAATGGAAAATCAATCATAAGTTTCTTCAAGATAAGCTCATGTCGTGCAAATATTTCAAGTATATCATCTCATTTGCAGTCGTCTTTTTGATGTTGTCATTAGTAATGTTGTCTACATGGATGATAGTGGCTTCAATAAGATGTAACAGGGTTCAAATGGCTAACAATATACTGTTAGTTGTCATGATTGTGTTACAGTTGATCTTGATGAGACAGGTGCACAGGATAGAGTTCAGAGACAGAGGACAAGTCGGGTGGTCTATCTCGAGCTTGTTGACTGTTCAGTAACCTTTTGGGGACCAAAAGGTCTTTTACTGGGGAGGTGTGATCCAGAATCGGATCCAGGAGCCTGACATGGATCAAAAAGGCTCAAAAATGAAAGTGCTTGGAATCTGACGTAACCAATGCCATAGCGTCCGTCTCATTCTCCCAATTCCGGCCATATATTTACTTCGTCAAACGGACGTCGTATGCGAAAGGTATCACATTCTGACCGTTTTCCCAAACAGGGAAAAAGTCAACAGGTCCAGTCAAATGATGACATCAGTGTAACATTAGCAGTGTTGACGTGGCACTCTCTGGCTGATGGTGATTGGGCAGGTTCGCTGACAGGGCAGACATGTGGCAGGCAACTGGACCAGTCAATGGTTGACAAGTGGCATTAGTTCGTCAAATGGGGAGGTGCCACGTGGCCCAGTCATGGGCAGCCACGTGGCACCCAGTCACCTTGTCGGCAGTGTGTGGCAATTTCCAAAAATGTTTTGTGGTCCATGGGTTTTGAAGCCACAACCAACCACCAAGCCTAAGCGCTTTCACATATGACCCAACGCCAATGTTCCCATGTATCACTTGTTTAAACAAATGTAATTTAATTTATATAAAGTTTGATATATATTATATGGAGGGCAGAAAGGGGTTGGGGCTAAGCCCCAGCCCACGGTTGCACGTTATGTTATGACCACGGGTAAAGGGGCGCGGGCATGGGCATATTTTCATAACCACCAGCACGCTAATATAGCACTATTCCGCCTTTATTTGGGAGCTGGAACCTTGGGGTAGGCGCACCCTAAGGGCGCGGTCCAATAGATAGAAGCGCATGCGACCATGGATTTCGGTAAAGGGTCCAGCGCACAGCCCTTCAGGCTGGCGCTTGGCCATATTTAGCTACCATATGACCATTAAAAGGATGCGCGTGCCGGACAAAGGGGGTTTATCCCCAAATATTTCCAAATGTGGGTTTTTACCCAATGTTTAGTGGATTTAATTGATTTTATGCCTGTTAATGGAGGATTTGGCCCATTTTTGGGAGATATTGGGCATTTTTGGAGGCCATATTTTTGG
Organism: Picea engelmannii; assembly: GCA_009831015.1. Lineage (NCBI taxonomy): Eukaryota > Viridiplantae > Streptophyta > Pinopsida > Pinales > Pinaceae > Picea > Picea engelmannii. Next base: position 151,673 of record ML776647.1, read on the forward strand.
AGGAAGTTGGGAATGGATAACCAACTTCAGATCTATATAAACCAGGCCTGTTTGAGGCCATGGAGGACAGTCAGGGCAGAGTTATGTTGAAGGGAAGCCAAGCCAAAGCCATTTTTATGCAGGGAAGCTATTGAGGAGCATACGCTTGCGGGCCATTTCTGGGAGCTCTTGTCATCCATTTTGCATGTTGTTTCTTTTGCTGGGTTCTAGAGATCTGGAAGAACATGACTAGATCAGTCTTGTAGCCAATTGGAATTGTTGCGATGTACTTTTGAGCTTTTGAACGGAAATAAAGAAGCCTCCCCCACAGAGACAAAGGCTTGGAGACGTAGGAAACATTATGCTGAACTCTGTTATCAATTCTCTTGCTATGGTTTGTTGTTTATTACTTCTTTTCAGATCTACATATGTGTATATGGCTGTCATAATTCCTCTTATTTCCTCATTCTTTCATTAAGTTTCTCAAATGGTTAATTAACACATGCAATTAAAAACTCAACCACAGTCATTAAAAGATCTTGACGAATCAAAACCCTTGAGGTAGGGAAACACCATACAATGGATCATATTATGGAAGGGATCCTCTCCTGTTCACTTGCCTCTTCGAGGGGGCATCCTCCTATTCAACTATAGCTCACAATACAATATTTATCTTCATGTCCCATTACATTGCTTGAACCTCTTTATATAGTGATATCATCACCTAAGAACATTCTAGAGGAGGAATCTTCTAGAAGTAGAACCTTCTAAGAAGTCCTCTTACATTTATTATATCTAAATACCCATTTATTATATCTAACTACCATAGTGAGCCTTATTTAATAATATAGTGGACCTAGTCCACCTTACATTGAATGGCCTCCACTATTATCACTATGGGCCCTCTGGGTCCCCCCACTACCTCTCTAGCTCTGAATAGATCTACAAATATAATCACCAAAAATAATTAATACACAATAGATCTACAGAGCAATATAGAAGAAACCACACTTTATTATTACCAAACCCTTGAGGTAGGGAAATACCATACAATGGATCATATTATGGAAGGGATCCTCTCCTGTTCACTTGCCTCTTCGAGGGGGCATCCTCCTATTCAGTTATAACTCACATTACAATATTTCTCTTCATGTCCCATTACATTGCTTGAACCTCTTTATATAGTTCTACCATCACCTAAGAACATTCCAGAGGAGGAATCTTCTAGAAGTAGAACCTTCTAAGAAGTCCTCTTACATTTATTATATCTAACTACCATAGTGGGTCATATTTAATAATATAGTGGACCTATTCCACCTTACATTGAATGGCCTCCACTATTATCACTATGGGCCCTTTGGGCCCCCCCACTACCTCTCTGGCTACCTTACATTCCATCCCCTTTATGAAAGTGTTGTCCTCAACCCTTGATGTACAACCATATACCAGGGTCCCATGGATAAGTGTCGACCATAGTGCTGAAGTAGACTAGAGAACGAGGGTCCCATTGAGAAATGGTAGCCACCATGCTGAAGTATTCCAACCTCCATTGTAAACCAGTGCCCCATGTCCAATTGCTCATGTGAACCCCACATGGAAGATATTGGCACCCAATAACCAACTGAAAATTATGCTTCCAATACTGACACCTATCATGTGGATCCAAATAACAAGATCCATTCACATAGTGGAAAAGGGTCATAGCAGAATCTGGAATGAATAATACCACTGTAGAATATGCAGGATGGACACTGGTAATAATCATTGGCTCTTGAGTTGTCACATTGATAATTTCTACAGAAGCTGGATTAGAGTCATCAAATAAAATATGAAAGTGGTTGTCATCCCAGAAATGACAACTATCCATATACCAATCATCACAATTGGCCTCAAAATCATACCAAGAATATATTTCTTGATTATATTCATCATTGATGTCTGCCATAAGAAATCTCTCCTACATGTTATCCAATGAATCTTGAATACTACGAAAACTATCATTGAGGCCATCTACAAAATCATCCAATGTGTCAAACAAATGGGATTTGAATGCTTCAGTAATTTGTAGAATTTATTTGAGGGTTTGAGAGGAAATAGTCATCTGAGCACCCTATGAACTCTTCGGTCCTGCAGTCATCATGAAAAAACCCAAAAAATAGAACAATAAGTTACGACAGAAAATCGCGGCTTTTTCTGGAAAAACCCTAAAAAACTGTTGAATTTAAAATGCACATAACTTCATTGCCCGGACTCCGTTTCGACTGATTTTTTTTTTTAAATTGGGTGAAATTGTGAAAGGAACTCATATATGTAATTTTTTTGGGCAATTTTGGCCTCCATCTTCTAAAAAAAAAATCACGCCGTCGTCCGTGGAAAAAAACCCTGAAAAATTGCAGATTTTAAAACTTCAATATCTTGACTTCCCGGACTCTGTTTCGAACGATTTTTTTTTTCAACTTGGGTTTTTTTTTAGAGGAACTCAGATATACAATCCGTGTATGCAAATTGTTTACACAAATATACCAAAAATTTATGTAATGTCTCGGCCCTCTTTTTTTTTCTCCAAAAAAAATCTGCAAAAATAAAAAATATTTGCCCACAATGTCTACCAAGGAAAGTGCTCTAATACCACTTGTTAAGAACCAAAGAACTGAATAGATATGAAAATATAATCACCAAAAATATTGAATACATAATATATCCACAGAGCAAGATAGAAAAAACCACACTTTATTATTATCAAACCCTTGAGGTAGGGAAACACCATACAATGGATCCTATTATGGAAGGGATCCTCTCCTATTCACTTGCCTCTTCGAGGGGGAATCCTCTTATTGAGCTATAGCTCACAATACAATATATATCTTCATGTCCCATTACATTTCTTGAACCTATTTATATAGTGCTATTATCACCTAAGAACATTCTAGAGGAGGAATCTTCTAGAAGTAGAACCTTCTAAGAAGTCCTCTTACATTTATTATATCTAACTACCATAGTGGGCCTTATTTAATAATATAGTGGACCTATTCCACCTTACATTGAATGGCCTCCACTATTATCACTATTGGCCCTATGGGCCCTCTGGCCCCCCCACTACCTCTCTAGCTACCTTACAAGTCTCCACCTGGAAGATGTGTAGGGCTTCAAATAGCCCCAGAAGTGTATAACCCATAATTACAAAGAAGTACATAAGAACGTGTTGAACTAAAAATTGTCAAGACGAGCCAGTTCTAATAGGTGGGTGGCCACCAATATCCACCTGGATCAGTCCTCCCCCTTAGGAAACAATGGTCTCCATTGTGTTGAGTTCCCCCATCAGGGGAGGAAAATTCTGTTGAATTTGGCCCCAAGTGAGCCACTTGCCTTGGTGTAGGAGTTTCCCTCCCTTGAAAAATCGATATAGTTGGATCCTCTGCTAGCGAGTGCCCTTGACCTGTGTTTCCACTATCTGATCAGTGGATGTTTGTTCCATGCATTCAAGGTTGAGCTATATTGGTTTCATTTGTTCTGCGATCTCTGAGGTGTCCAATAATAGTGGAAAATATGGCCGAAGGAGGTCCACATTGAACACTAGGTGCAAGCCAAGGAAGGGTGGAGTGTTGAGCTCAAAATCATTGCTACGCACAAATTTGGTGATAGTGTAAGGACCATAACAAAGTGGGTGGAGCTTTCGATGAGGCCTTGTAAGCCGCTATTTCTGCAAATGTAACCAGACCTTGTCTTCCACCTCAAACTGGTGTAGTACTCGGTGTTGATCATGGCGTTGCTTGTACTTAGCATTGGATTTCTGTAAAATCTCATGGACCTGTTGGCAGATGTGTTGAATCCGCTCGATGAATATGGTGGCTTTGTCGACCTCAGACTGAACATGGGAAGAATATGTCTGTGTTGTTGCAAGAGGTAGTGCAACATCAATGGGACCCAAGGGTTGGAATCTCAGCCCCACCTGAAAGGGGATATGTTCGGTGGAGCTATGGAGAGCCCTCTTGTAGTTGAGTTGAACATAGGGAAGACCCTCATCCCATGTACGTAGATTCTTAGACTTATACATGTGCAAGATTTGCACAATCATCTGATTGACGACCTTTGTTTGGCTATTGATTTGAAGGTGGAAGGCAGTGGATTTAGTGAGCTTAGTGTCCAACAGTGACTAGAGACTCGACCCAAATGTGTTGAGAAACCTGTTGTCCCGATCAGAGATGATGGTTTTTCATATCCCAAAATGCACCCATACTCGTTCGAAGAAAATCTTGGAAGTACCTATCGCTATGATTCTATTCTTGTAAATTGTGAGAATGGCCATCTTTGAAAACCAATCAACTACCACAAATACACCATCATTGCCTTGATTAGTGGACGAAAGGCCAGACATGTAATCCATCGAGATGGATTCCCAAGGCCTCTCGGGAGTAGGAAGCGGGGTGTATAATCCTTGCTTCTTTATGGCTGGCTTGGAAATGGCACAGACAATGCAAGATCTGATATACTTGTTGACGTCCTATCGAATTTTTGGCCAATAAAAATGTTTCTGTAGAATGGCCACAATTTTCTCCACACCAAAATGTCATGCCATCCGACTGTAGTGAGCCTCCCAAATTAGCTTTGAACGCTTTCTTGTAGGAACATAGAGATGGCCCATATGGCATAATAGTTCGTATTGAATGTGAAAATTGGTGACATCTGCGCCTGTACCTAAGAGTTGATAGGTGGTGGCGAAGTCTGGATCTTGTTGATAAAGTTGGGGCCACTCAGATGCCTCATGACCACATGAATGGAGCACGGTGGTGAGTGCAGCCACGAGAGGTCGGTTGAGGCAGTCAGCGACACGATTTGTGCTCCTTGTCTTATACTTGATGTTGAGATGGAACTGTTGCAGGTAGGTGGACCAATTCTGATGGTGATTGTTCTGCAACTTCCCATGTGTCTGTATGAACTACAGAGTCATATGATTAGTGTGGATGATTGTTTCCTTTCCCATAATTTAATGTTTCCATTGACGACGGGCTTGTACAGTGGAATACATTTCCTTGTCATAGGTGGGGTATTTCCCTATAGTATCTGAGAGTGTCTCACTATGGTATGCTATCGGATGATCGTGTTGAGTGAGAACTGTGCCTACATCATAGTCGGATGCATCAGTCTCAATCTCGAAAGGTTGTTGTAGATCTGGTAAGGAGAGTATTGGATATGAGCACAAGCGATGCTTCAGATCATCAAATTCTCATTGTTGTTCCTTCCCCCACACAAACTTTTCCCTCCCATCGCCCTTGGTCACTTGGTTGAGGACCCATGCAATATGGGAGAATCCCAACATGAACAATCGATAGAAGTTGGCAAGTCCCAAGAAGCTTCGAAGCTCGATTAGTGTGGTCGGGGTTGGCTAGTCATAGATGACTTGGATCTTAGTTGGATCAACATGTACTTCATGCTCATCAACAATGTAGCCCAAGTATTGGACCTCGTTCATGCCAAAGGAGAATTTTTCCAAGTTGGCATATAGCCTATGCTGCCGCAGAGTGCTAAAAACCTGTTGAATATGCTGCATGTGCTCCTCCCAAGTTCTGTTGAAGATGAGGATGTCATCCAAATATACCACCACAAAAGAGTTGGTGAAGGGTCTCAATAAATCATCCATCAACCCCATGAAAGTGGTTGGTGCATTTGTTAAGCCAAAGGGCATGACCATCCATTCGAAGAGACCTTCTTTAGATTTGAAAGTTGTCTTCCATCCATTAGTTGGTTCATTGGGAACCTGGTGGTAGCCAGACTTTAGGTCAATCTTGTTGAAGAACTTTTCCCCCTTGATTTGGTCAAGAAATTCATTAAATCTGGGAATTGGGTATTGGCTCCGGAATGTGATATTATTTAATGCTCTATAATCAATGCAGATCCATCATGTCCTGTCTTCCTTCTACACCAGTACAATCGAGCTTCCGCAAGGGGAGGATCTGGGTCTGATGTGCCCCTCTTGAAAAAAATCTTCTATCTGATGCTTGATTTTGTCATTTTCCATCACTGAGTGATGAAAGAATAGTCCATTAGGAAGAGGTGCATCGAGGGTTAGATCAATTGGATGCTTGATTTGGCAGTGCATCGATACCCAGTGAGTGAGGAGAAGATGTCTTTGTACTCTTCCACGATCCCATCCACTTGCTTATACTGCAAAGAGAATATTTTTATTGAGGCCACAGATGTGGCAAGGACCTTTTGCTTAATGTGAGCATGGATCACAAAGAAGACGAACTTCTCAATTTATGAAATGACCTTACTACATTTCTTAGTAGAGATTAAAGAAATAGCAGTAGGCGACGCTACCTTTGGTATCCTGTACAATTGTATACCCAAAGTAATAATAACACTGTGGGGTCTAGACTCATACACAACATGTCGCTTCCATAAATATGGTTGTCCTAAAAGAACATCACAAAATTCAAGGGGAGAAATATCACATAATACCTCGTCTTTGAAAGGCTTGATGTTGTAGGGCAGCCGACACTGTTGGCTAAAGACACTATTTGAATGTACCTATGCAAAAAACTGTGGTATTTGAGCACCATATTTCACTCAAAGTCTTTGATACCCAATTTGATGTGTAGGGTATGGAAAATATTAGTGAAATTTGATACTTTCTAGTCCCTTTCTTAATGCAGGGTGGTCCATATTGTGTATTGGTCCTCGTAGCTTCCAACAGGGTAGTATTTTTCCTTAATGGCATCCCTGAAGAAATCACGTGTGGGGCGACCGTAAATATTGCAGATTCCTCTATGTCCCTTTGCTCATAGTAAGTATCCCACCAGTCCTTAACATGGGGGACGGCCTTGAGGAGTGCAAAAGTAACATTTTCCCTATTGGAAAAATGTGGACCGAAAAATGCCCTTCAGGCAAATTCAACCATTTATCTACAACATATGCATCTATCAGTCCTTCAAATAATGGAATATCAAAATTTGCATGTACCTTGAAGGGGGTTGTATAACCTCTTGATGAATATGTGTCTCCTGCTAGAAGTTGCCAAAGGATCTGTGCAAAGTTGTCCATCATTTAATTTTTTTGTCGCACAAAGGCTTCCTCGAGCAACATTTTAAAAGGATATCCTGGTCCATCATATTTATTTTTGTCTCACATGGGTTGTTTTCAAGCTCGGCGTGGTCGATCTTGCAAAGGCTCGTCTGGTACAATTCCCAACTTCTTGTACCTAGATCATGTCGGGGACATGCATGAAGAAAAATAAATGAAGAGCAGGCTACTCTGATACCACTGATCTGGATTTATGAGCGGAACGAAATTAATAACAGACTGAATATAATAACAAATAGATACAGAGAACAACAACATATATCTAGTCAATAATAACTTCTATTGAATAAATGAAATAGGTTGAAATTGTAAAATTGCAAAACTCAAAACAACTTGCTCGAATGGTGGTAGTTATCTCTGAGAAGAGATGTGGCTGGTACACACATCCGTCTGAGCAGAATGATCACAATGAGGCTCCAAAGTCCCTTTTAACATTACTCATGAATTCCAAAAAATTAGACATCCAAAAACCTAACCCTAGGAGATCAAACGCCAAAATTATGTGGGCCCCAATGGGTAAGTTGTTACCTCAACTTCCCGGGGTCGTAACTTTTGCATACGACCTTCGTTTTAGGCGTGTGATAGCCAGTTGGAAAGGTCTTCTCGATAACTACACATTATATTGTCAAACTCTAACTATATCTATGATTTAAATATGGAAAGAAAAAAAAACATTGTTTAGGGCCCCAAAATGACCGTGGAAGTACAAAAAGATGTGCTGACATGAAAACTTCCAAAATAATTCAATTGGATTAGGTGGGTGGCCAACAGTGTCCACCTGTGAGATGTGTACGGCTTCAGATAACCCTGGAAGTGTAGAACCCACAATTACAAAGAAGTATAGAAGAACGTGATGAACTAAAAAATGTCAATATTCACCTGGATCATCCACTTTGATGGCCTTCCCTTCATCCAATCTAACAGTCATCGAAATTGGACAAGAAACGACCTCATATTGTTCAGATTCCTTAACCTACTCGATTATTAACGTTCCTTCCTCATCTCTTTCATACTCGCGCCAGTGGATCCCTCAACAAATATGACGGTTGTTGTGTGTCGTAGCTACCTTTGATCAATGACCCAGATCCATCCTTGGGTTTCCCCGATGGATGATTGAGAGTTACCCTTTCTTACTTTGATCAAAGGCTAGGATTAGATCATTCCCTCTCGCAGATCTATAACCCAGAACTCCTCCAACCAATCTTGAACACGGGGCACAACGTCCGCACGAAATGTGGATCTATTCACTCTATGACACATGAATTGGCATGGTTGTACACATCAACAATGATTACATAGGTTCGTTCATTTGGGTGTTGACACGTGTCTGCTTTTCATTGAATCGGGCATGAAATTATGATGTCACCATCACTCCTTCACCCGTCAAGACCTAATCGAAATCTATCACTGAAATTTAATCTCATCGGTTCCCAAATCAATGGTTGTAAATCACTCTGAAGTCCTCCATCAGAGGGTAACTTCTGCCAGTACCATGGCTCTCTCCAACTAGTAACCCTCCGATAGACGGCTGAAATATATCATCCGATAGATTCAAGGGTTGGGAATTAGCCACTTGTTATGAAGAATAACACTGTCATGACCCATGCTTGATCCTATCTACAAATTATGGGCTACCATGTGTTCTTTTCTGGAAATGCTGGCACCCCTTGTCATCATGACGTCGCTCCCCTTAGCCTCCCATATGTGGATTCCTACTTGGTAGTTGAGCTAGCACCTAGGAGACGTGGCCCTACCACTTTCTTCCACCTGGAGAAACACATGGCCTACACAATCCTACAAAACTCTATTTTAAAATGCCAATTCCACAAGGAAACGTGGTACGATATTCGTCAGACATGTGGCACCGCCCTCTTCAATATACGTGGACTAACGTTACACTCTAGTTCCTTCCCCCCGAAAAATATAATGTTTATGGATGATCAACGATCAATGACCTTTGATCTCTTTGGAGTTTCCACTTGTGCGGTGGTTAACTCTCGCCTTTTCTAAACTCCCACCAAAATCCATGACTGAAATTTAACCTTGTCATCCCCTGATCTATGGCCCTTATTCACCCTTGAAGTCCCTCCATTCAGATTTCTCCCAATCCAATGACACCAGATGGCCTACTCCGAAAAATACTCTAATCATCAAATCCAATGGTTCTTGTCACACCTCAGAGTCTTTCAATCTTGGAAAATCAATGATCTTGATTGCATATTGGAGCTCCTTTGATCTCAATATATCAAGGGTCTGGTTCTCCTCTCACATATCCTTCGTTGGAGTGTATCTTTGTAACTCACTCTGATTAGTACCCTGTGATGAATGGTGAGGATATCTTCACAGAGATCTAATGGCAAGGATTAAGACACATGTCCTTAGGTGTAAAATCAATGAGGCTCATACTCGACCTATCCTAAGAATTTCAAATTAACAGATGTCCACCTTTGTACACGTTGGTTTCCACCTGTCCTGACACGTGGCCCTGCCACCTAGTTCTAACACATGCCAATCATAATCCAATACAAGGTCTCACCTAAAAAATTGATTCTACTTGACACATGGCACAATTCCATGTGACACGTGGACAAATCTTCAATGCCACGTGGACCAATTGCAATTTGACACATCATCGTCATGCGTATGATCCTCCTTAGTTTGCAGGCTTATAGCTCAAAACTAGTAGCTAGGATCTGATCTTCCTTTCGTCGATCTATGTTCCTGATCATCCCTCGGAGTAGTCCCATCGAAGTTCCTTCCCCACTGGACTGGCTCTGACTAGCCCTCTCCGATGAACGGTTGAGATTTATCAACTGATAGATCCCAATCCTAGGATGTAGACACCTGTTTAGAATGTATTGGTTCAGATTACGTCACAGGCATGTGTCCTTCTCCACTCGTAGGGTTATAAACAAAATCAATGGTTAGGATTTTATCTCTCCTTCTCGTAGATCGATGGTCCAGATCTCCTCTTCGAGTTCTTCCTGTCAGATTCCTTCAGTTGTCCCCACACACAAACATTCTAATAACAACACCCTCCGATAAACAGTGTAGATCTATCCACCCTCGTATCCAACAATCGACGATTGGGGTGACCATCTAAATGCATGCGTTAGAAAAGGGTCCATTCTCGACTTCTTGACCATCCAAGTAACGACACCTGTCATCCTTCAGGACATGTTGGTTGCCATGCTGGCAGGACACATCACACCGACATCATCCCCCTTTTCTCCTTTTGTTTGAGATAGATCTTCTGAAATCCAATGGTTGAGGTAGAACCTCTAATGGATCCAACGGTCCTTATTAACTCAAAGGATATTCCATCAAAGTCCTTTGCATACCTTCTCCCAGGAACTCCGATGAACGGCCAAGATTTAATTGTTGCATCGATCCAACGACTATGATTTCTCTAGGTCTTTTATGTTATCAAACTCCAACGGTAACCACAACAATGGATCTAATGGTCCAGATCTAATCTCTACGTCGAATCAACGGTTGTGATTCCTTCAGGCTTAAAACAAGGGTTCATCTCCGGGTAACCAACTAATTAAGGACTTGGTAGGTCAGGGATTTCTTCCAAATCCTATCTAAGGCTTACCAAGCCTTCATAAACTCTGTAATCCCTTTTCAAGATGAATAGGGCATTCACTCCTTACCATTTGGGTGATGGTTTGCATCCTACAAACTTTTCGTTTCATTGGTAGAAGGTTTCACAAGGCTCAAATCCATTTGACTGCACAGGGACTTTCCTCAAGCACCGAGGCATTTCTATACCCATCTCGAGATACCTCTGGTTGTTCTCTTAATGCAATTTTCATGGCTTGCAAGCTTCACAATTCAAGGACTTGCAGGTTTCAAAGATAGCCCTACAATTAGTCTTTCTCACACGTCTCAGAGGGATCAATAATTTATTCATATGACTTAATGGTACCTAATCAAAACCATACAATGCTAATGAGTACTCTATTATGCCTAACTTACACATTTTACAACATGAGAATTGGCACACAATACATGGATTCCTTTCATATTGTACAAGCATATCTACCCATTCAAGACAACATTCATAGAAAATAATCCGCCATGTTGTTGTATCATTACTCAAGTACTCAGACTTGCAGTTAAACAACCAATCTATTCATCAAACAAGCTTACACTTCCTCAAATGCAAATACAAGCATTCATCCATAACTTACAGTTCAATTACACAGGGTATAGAAATACTTATCTATTACAATTGGTGACTAGCCTACTGACTGTGGGTGTTCGCCTTTCCACCCAACCATAGGCTCAGAAGTAGCAATTCTCTCCAGTCTAGCCACCCTTGTGGCAATCCATGATACCACCAGTGAATTCTTCCTCAGGTTCTCAAGTAAATACGGTAAGGATTTCCTCATACCCACCTAGCCCAGGCCTCATCGAGGTTTATCATATGCCCTCCCAGAATCAAGCTCAGAACCTCTCCACTCTGATTGGGGACCCAGACTCTCAAACCAGTCCTGCAACCCAAACTCTCGCTCTCTTAATTTCATACCCTACCCCCTTGGACTCTCCTTTTCTCTGCTCACAACCCCCACATAGGGAGTTTCTTGACCTATCATGTTCCTTCTTTTAGAAGGAACCCATGGGGTCAAATTGGGTGCAAAATTCGTACTATGTCTTACCCTTGGCTAGCAGCTTTTGTTGTCCTGTCCAAATTTCCCATACCTGTATTCATGGAGGCGGTTGGTTGTTCAACTACCACCCCTTCTCAGTAACTAATTTTTCTTGGAATTGGGGCTAAGGAATAGTCTGGAAATTTTTAAAACAATATCTCAACAAGGAAGTTTGGGTTATTTCAACATAATGAGCCCTTTCTCTAGGCTTCCTCACTCTTTCCTCTAGTGGTATCATGGCCAATACTTTAAGGCTTCATCCCACAGTAAGCTAGTTGGCAGTTACAATTAAACAATAATACATTTACATTGTTTGCATTTCATGGCATGGAAATCATTAATCATGAATAATTACAGAAGGGTGGGAAACAAGGGTGTTACAATGGCTAGGTGGAACATTTGTGGTCTGCAACGAGTTTGTCATTTTATAAAAGATAAATGTTCTTATTATATGCTTTTATGTTGTGTATAATGCGTCTTTTTATATTCTAAATTATATTATGTTGTCCATGCATATATTTTTGTATATTATTATGTGTCATGCATGACAGTGCATATTATTTGGACTACATAAGTTTATCATATAGAAGACATAATATTGTTGTTGGTTTTAGAGCACTCTTGGGCATAAGTATTTATGGTAACATAGCATATATGAGCGAGGTTAAAGAGTTTTAAAAATATAGTTTATACAGAGGTTGAACTTGTTAGTACCAGAAGTCACCTCTGGATTGCAACAGAAGTAAGCTCGATACCCATCAGAATTTTATGTCACAAATTGGTTATAATATGGTCAAATGGGTGCAGACTCAAGAGAATATTGTCTTAACTCATAAAACTAGACTGGTATGCACAAGCAGGTGAGGTCTTAGTTTAACTTCAGTCAGTAGGTTGTAGTAAGGGTGAATATGATGAAGACTTCGGTGAGAAGGATGTAAAGGTCTGTCACGAACATCAAGTCTTCCAGTAGCCCAAAGAGGAAAGACTTAAAAAACAAGATCTTCTTGAAATTAAAATCTCATAGAAACTAAAGGAAATTATAACAACATTACAATCAAACATTCATCATAACACAGTCACAAAAATTCATGTGAATCAGTCATCATGAATCCCCTCAGTAACAGAGGCAAAGAAGATGGATTAAGAAAGCTGACTTTCATTAAACAAGAAGTCTCAAAAACAAAATACATAGCCAGAAATCCAGAAGTTTCATTAAAACTTTACAATACGGGAGCTTTTCTCTACCATCAACCCTAACAAAATATCAAAACCGAGTATTTATACTCAGAACAATTCGCCGCCATGGGAGATGTGACCTAGCTATTACATTCAAAACTTTGTGTCTACATCTTCTTCTGTCAGTCTACACTTGCATTCTTCTGTCAAAAGCGATCTCAGATCAACATGGGTCTGCAGGGAAAACCACTCGCAGGGGTACCACAATATGACAGCTCTATTTTCCATGGTCGTCTCCTCCATGCTTTTCATTCATGGGTTGAGCTGAGTTTTTAGCTACTAGCACCTACTTTCATAACTACTTCATCGGGATCTAAACTAGGTTGAGTCGACTTGGCACCTAGAAAATGCAGCGACCTCCTCTAGCGACCAACACTGGCATTTCGTCCCTTAGCGCAACTCATGTGAACTCTGCTCCTCTACCTGCATACAACCTTAGGCCATGACCCAATGCTTATCCCCTATGAAATTTCGGGATTTCGTATTTCAAGAGTTTTCACTCCCCTTGATTTCAAATATCCTATGGTCGAAATTGCGAAATGACCCATCTAGATCAACGGTCGAATTTGCCTAAATTTGATAGCTGGGATAATTCCCCTGAACAATATCATTCGCTTGTTGCTCGATAGGTGCTTTCCCTTTCTTTATGGCCCTACTTCCATATGAACACGTGTTGTGATCGTGGGCCTAACTCCCAGGCGCATCGTGATTTCATGTTTTGGGAACTTGCACCTTGCTCCATGATAAAACCTCTGACTCGTGAAATCGTGATCTCTTGGATTAGGTGCCACATATCCCCTTTGATTGGACGGCCCAGAAGAATATTGGCATTTTGAGATATCAGCACATTGAGACCTTGGACCATCGACATTTTGGGACCTCGGCAATTGACATTTTAGGACCTCGACTATCGGTATTTCGGGACTCGAGGCTTCATGCTGAAACCTCTGAAACACGAAATCGTGATTTCGCTTATCTGCTACCACGTGCTCCCCTAGTTGGACGAATCAGATCATTTCGCGATTCCTCGTGACTTTTCCCTTTGACCTTTCTGACTCGTGAAATCGTGACCATGTTGATCGTGCACAACTTGTCCTTCTGAAATGAATGCCCAGATAATATCATCATTTCGCATTTCGTGAATCCTCATGAATCTTCACTTTGACCGCTCCATTCTGTGAGTCAGCGAAATTTTGATCTTGCGCCACGTGTCCTTCCCAGGATCAATGGCTAGGATGGCCTCGTGATTTCAAAACTCTGTCTACCGCTATACTTCGTGCAACTTTATGATCTTGATCGCCTAAGGGCCATTGAACTGAACTTCACCTGGAATCCCAACCATTGAAAACTGAACTTGCTCGCTCACTCGATTTGAATCCATATTGGACCGCTATGAGTGTTGCGCTTTGATGCTTCTTGCGCAGGCCGCGAACTTGGGTAACCTGCTTCCCTTGACAATTATATGTGATAACATTATCTCCACAGGGGATGGCATGCTCCCCATGAGATGCCAAAAACAAGCAGTTCCAGTAGTCTTATGCATTGGGCTATGGAGTTGAGCTCAAAACACCCTACTGAGGAATAAAAGTCGATAAGTAAAAAATGAAAATAAACACACATGCTCCAAGGAGATTATTTATATCTAGTCCTAAACTAACAAATTTTTACACAGTGCTAGGTGAAAGCAAACTTCCACCATATCCATTCAAGTAACTTCCTAACTAGAATCTCATTCACTCTGTCAATTATCAATAACAGATAATGAAACCGTGACAGCATAATGGTTACATCCTTTATCTTTCCTCCTAATGTTGAGGTCAGGATAAAGTGGGGTGGCTTCCAAACATGAAGGGAATACAACTCCATGTATTCCTTCATAGGCTCATAGGCCAAGCAGAAAACTCTAGAAAAATTATAATAGGCAACCTGCTCTATCACACAGCTTCTCACACATGGTTGAATATCTCTAGTAGCCACAGGTGGATGAGAAACTGATGCAGGCTCACTGACCTCAGACGATGGCTTCACTTATAGGCTCTGGACAGGAGATAAACTACTCCTCCTGCTACTCCTCTGGTTCTTTTGGTTCTTCTTCTTGGCCCTCCCAAGGGCCAAATTCATAATCATCATAAACAAGACCCATGGGAAATCTCTGCTCTTCATCATGCTGCTCAGGATGGCTAATTTCCTCACAATGTTTTTCCTTAACGAATAGAGGATAAGTCTATGTTGTATGTTCTTGGAAATCCTGCATATCCATCTTAAAACTTGATTCATAGCTATCATATACAGGTCGGTTGCCTCCCATGTTGTCAAAATGTGATGTATGGTTCGTCTTCTCTTCATTTGAATAATTATCAAAGCTGGGTGAGCACAAAACTCCTCCATCTTGCAAAAATGGAACGATCTCTTGATCCTTCTTTTCAATTCCAAATGTAAACACATCATGAGAAATCTCGTGAAGAAAAAGAGAGCAATCCTCTTCCATAATGGCTTCTTCCTTTAAATATGAGACAGTAAGCTCATCGGGAGCATAAACTAATGCCTCTACAACTATGAAATATTCAACACTACTATCATCAGTAGGGATTCCAAGAACATATGCTTCAAGGATTGGAAAATCCTCTACGATCCCTTCAGATTCCAACCTTTGAAGTTTGGAAGAGAGTGATTTTACCAGTTCCATTACTTCACCCAAAGAATATTCATCTTCCTCAAGGTCCTCATCCTCACAGCCTTCATTAGACACGGCCATATCTTGATCATGGCCTTCACTTTCCTCACAACAGTTATGATATATTAACTCAGAGGAATAATATCTTTGACAATGCTTATTAAAGGTTGCATGAAACTATTCCAGAGAGGAGATGCTAGTAGAGGGAAAGGATCGATACCACTCACGGGCATCCCTGTCCAATGAGAACATGAACATATTCATTAAAACATCCTCAAGATGTATCTCCCACGGATGCATGAGTTCATGAAACTTACGAAGATGTTGAGAAGGGTTGTCCTCTTTACGCTCTTTAAATATGGGCAAATAATCAACCCATTTGTCTAGAGTAGGAACAACATTAGGAAAACTAGGAGCAGAGGAGAAATTAAAAGGAGCAAACCTTCGAGCCAAGATTTTTTCCATTTTGAACCAGTGGAATCGCCAATCGATCCTTCAACCATGGAGTCGCCAGGTGAATAATGCACAGAATGAGTGTGTCTGGTCTTTGTTCACCATCAAAGACCAGATCTGATCGTTGTTTTCTCCTAGGGGCTACCAGGTGTAGCCAGAAGCAGCCACACTGAAACAGTGGAGTCACCAGGTGCACAGTTGCAATATTTGATGTACTGAGTTCTGATGCACCTTCAGAATCAGTAAGCTTTGTCATTCTACCCAGGGAAAATATTCAATTCGTCCCCGGTAACAGTGCCAGAAATGTTAGCAGGAGAAGTCACCTCTGGATTGCAACAGAGGGAAGCCTGATACCCATCAGAATTTTATGTCACAAATTGGTTATAATATGGTCAAATGGGAAAAGTCTCAAGAGAACATCGTCTTAACTCAGAAAACTGGACTGGTATGCACAAGCAGGTGAGGTCTTAGTTTAACTTCAATCAGTAGGTTGTAGTAAGGGTGAATAGGAGGAAGACTTTGGTGAGAAGGATGTAAAGGTCTGTCATGGACATCAGGTCTTCCAGGAGCCCAAAGAGGAAAGACTTAAAAAACAAGATCTTCTTGATATTCAAATCTCAGAGAAACTAAAGGAAATTATAACAACATTACAATCAAACATTCATCATAACACAGTCACAACAATTCATGTGATTCAATCATCATGAATCCTCTAAGTAACAGAGGCGAATAAGCTGGAGTATGAAAGATGACTTTCATTAAACAAGAAGTCTCAAAAACAAAATACATAGTCGGAAAACTAGAAGTTTCATTAAAACTTTACAATACGAGAGATTTTCTCTACCATCGACCCTAACAAAATATCAAAACAAAGTATTTATACTCAGAACAATTCACCGCCATGAGAGATGTGACTTGGCTATTACATTCAAAACTTTGTGTCTGCATCTTCTTCTGTCAGTCTACACTTGCATTCTTCTATCAAACGCGATCTTGAATCAGCATGGGTCTATAGGGAAAACCACTCGCAAGGGTACCACAGGCTGACAACTCTATTTTCCATGGACAACTCCTCCATGCTTTTCATTCATGGGCTGAGTTGAGTTTTTAGCTACCAACACCTACTTTCATAACTGCTTCATCGGGATCTGAACGAGGCCGAGTCGACTTGGCACCTGGAAAATGCAACAACCTCCTCTAGCATCCAACACAAGCGTTTCGGCCCTTACCGCAGCTCATGTGAACTCTGCTCCTCTACCTGCATACAACCTCGGGCTATGACCCAGCACTTATCCCCTATGAAATTTCAGGATTTCATATTTCAGGAGTTTTCACTTCCCTTGATTTCAAATATCTCGATGGTTCAAATCGCGAAATGGTCCATCTGGATCAACGGTCGGATTTTCCTGAATATGATAGCTAGGATCATTCCCTTGAACAATCTCAATCGCCTGTTGCTCGATAGGTTCTTTCCCTTTCTTTATGTCCCTGCTTCCATATGACCGCGGGTTGTGATCGTGGGCCTAACTCCGAGGCATGTCGTGATTTCGTGTTTCGGGAACTTGCACCTTACTCCATGCTAAAAGCTCTAAATTGAAAAATCACGATCTCTTGGATTAGGTGCCACGCATCCCCTTTGATCGGACGGCCTAGAAGAATATCGACATTTTGGGATATCAGCACATCGAGACCTTGGACCATCGGCATTTCGAGACCTCGACAATCGACATTTTGGGACCTCGGTTATTGGCATTTCAGGACTCGGGGCTTTGCACCTTGATTCATGCTGAAACCTCCGAAATGCGAAATCACGATTTCTTTTATCTTCTGCCACGTGCTCCCCTAGTTGGATGACTCAGATCATTTCGCGACTTCCCATTTCACGAGTCCTCATGACTCTGCCCATTGAACTTTCTGACTCGCAAAATCGTGACCATGTTGATTGTGCACCATGTGTCCTTCTTAAATGAATGACCCAAATAATATCATCATTTCTCATTTCACTAATCCTCATGAATCTTCCCTTTGACCACTCCATTCTACGAGTCAGCGAAATGTTGATCCTGTGCCACGTGTCCTTCCCAGGATCAACGGCTAGGATGGTCTCATGATTCATAACTATGTTTTGTCGCTATACTTCGTGCAACTTTATGATCCTGATCGCCTGAGGGCTGATGATCTTAACTTCACCTGGAATCCCAGCCATTGAAAACTAAACTTGCTCGCTCGCTCGATTTGAGTCCATATTGGACTGCTCTGAGTGTTGTTCTTTGACGCTTCTTGCGTAGGCCGCGAACTTGGGCAACCTGTTGCCCTTTCCAACTATATGTGATAACAGAAATGTAGTGACATATTCCCATAAGTGAGTCTGAGGTGTGTTATTTTGTGGTATCAGAGCAGAAAAATGGAAAAATTATGTAATTCCAAAGTACCTCATATTGTCAACAGTTGATAGAGGGTACTAGGTATGTTACAAACCACTGCCTCAAAATGTTGCACTCTTGAATCAAATAGATCCTGAAATTCATTGACATTCCTTGTTAGTTAGTTCCCAAATTGTATTAACACTTTTTCTATGATAAGAAAGTTTTCAAAATATTTGGTATCTGAGTATGCAAGTTTCCACAGTTAGTCGAAATGCTATAGAATTTTCTGGATAAATTTGTGTATCAAGTTTCGAAACGTCCAACATTTAGAGTGGACACTCCACCCATCATCAGGGACATAAGAATTTCATATGATGGGTAGAGTTTCCCTCATGATGGGTGGAGTTTCCACTAGAAATGTTGGACATTTCAAAACCTGATAACAATTTTTATCAAGAAAATTCTACAACAATATTTGGTATTTTGATCCCCTAATTCAATGTAGGTATCCCTACTCTTGAGACTCCATTCTCTTTCCCTATCCAAAAGTAACTTTGCCTTTTTTTACTCCAAATCCTTAAAAATGGCCTTATCCTCATCATTAAGCTTACATCTGATCTAAAAATGAAGAAGACTTGTATTCTTGAAAAATTTTGCAAGTAAAATTTATGTGTTAAAAGAAAATGGATCAATGTTGAAACACATCATAAATAGTATTTACTCATTCAAGATGCATATAAACAGCAGCATAATCAATGAACAGAAACACATAACACAGAAAACGATAAAGGAGTTCACCCCTCTCTTGGGCTACATCTCCTGGTCCAACTTCCAATGGATCATTTGTATTATTTGCTCAAAGTGCTCAAAAATGTGCTTTACAATGCTCAAACTGCCAAATAGACTGCTCCAATGGCTTTAGAATGTCCAAAAACCCCTAGCTGGGCTTTTTCGGCACCTTGTTTGGCCAAAAATTGAAGAAGTTAGGCTTCCTGGAAGTCCCCCCTTCAAGCTTGTTGTCTCTACATCTACAAATTGCACCTTTGTAGGCTCAACCTATCCCACACGCAATTTAAAGTGTAGAAACCTGGCACCGAACGCAACCGCACAAACGGTGCGAACTGTAGGACGGTTATGGGCGTGCCAGCCCCTAACCGCCAAACTCGTGGGCACATGTAGTCATCATATGACCTCGCGCTAGTGAAAACGAGGGATCCGTTTCCAAGCGAATAGAACAATGACAAGTGGCGGGAAGTTTGGTTGTGACAACCGTTTAAACCAAAATGCATGTGCCAACCGTTGTATCGGGGTCATATGACATGGCGGATATGACCGTAGGCTGGGGCTAAGCCCCGGCCCAGACCCCGCTCCAACCATACATAACTTTTAATTCAAATGTATTTAAACCCGCATATATAACAAGGAACATAGTGGGGCGTGTTGACAGTGCATACTATGCCAAGGCTTTACATGAGGGTGGAGGTCACGGGGTCGAACCCAGTGGACTCCAATAATTTTAAACGAGCAACCAATAAAATGGTGCCACGTGGCGGCCCATGACTGGGCCACATGGCACCGTACAACCAACCACAATCTGCCACGTGTCACAATACCATTCGTCCAAATCTACCAATTGTGCCACTCAACTCTGCCATGTGTCGTACGGATGTACGGCCTCTGCCATGTCAGCCTGTACGGACTGCATAGTCAGCGTCCCTTTTTTTACTTGTTTGACGATTCGAACAGATCACGAAATCTCTCGCTCCTGACGTCCGTTTGAACCCAAACGAGTTGTGTTGGGTTCATGACGATGAGGGCTACGCTCCTGCTCATTTTGAAGCGATTCCGAGCACTTTGAATTTTTGAGCAAAATTTGATCCCCTAATCACACCTCCCCATTGGGAAGCTTTTGGACCTCCAAAAAACTATTTTCAGTCTATTTGAAGATGAGGGTATAGTTCCCTCACTCTTCCAACCTCAATCCACTTGGCTTTACTTGGATTTGATCCTTTAAGACCAACTAGAAGATACTCCACATTTCCTCGTTTTGAAGTTC
>ML776647.1:176621-189325 GCA_009831015.1 Picea engelmannii
CATAATCAATGAACAGAAACACATAACACAACAAATGATAAAGGAGTTCACCCCTCTCTTGGGCTACATCAACTAGTCCAGCTTGCAATGGATCATTTGTATTATTTGCTCAAAGTGCTCAAAAATGTGCTTTACAATGCTCAAACTTCCAAATAGACTGCTCCAATGGCTTCAGAATGTCCAAAAACCCCTAGTTGGGCTTTTTCGTCACCTCGTTTGGCCAAAAATTGAAGAAGTTAGGCTTCCTGGAAGTCCCCCCTTCAAGCTTGTTGTCTTTGCATCTACAAATTGCACCTTTATAGGCTCAACCTAGCCCACACGCAATTTAAAGCGTAGAAACCTAGCACTGAATGCAACCGCACAAATGGTGTGAATTGTAGGACGGTTATGGGTGCGCCAGCCCTTAACCGCCAAACTCGTGCGCACATGTAGTCACCATATGACCTCGCGCTAGTGCAAACAAGGGCTTCGTTTCCAAGCGAATAGAACAATGACAAGTGGCGGGAAGTTTGGTTGTGACAACCATTTAAACCAAAATTAAAACCAAAACGCACGCGCCAACCATTGTATCGGGGTCATATGACATGGCGGATATGACCGCGGGCTGGGGCTAAGCCCCGGCCCGTACCCCACTCCGACCATACATAACTTTTATTTCAAATGTATTTAAACCCGCATATATAACAAGGAACATAGCGGGGCATGTTGGCAGCGCATACTATGCCAAGTCTTTACATGAGGGTGGAGGTCACGGGGTCGAACCCGGTGGACTCCAATAATTTTAAACGGGAAACCAATAAAATGGTGCCACGTGGCGGCCCATGACTGGGCCACGTGGCACCGTACAACCAACCATAATCTTCCACGTGTCGCAATACCATTCATCCAAATCTACCAATTTTGCCACTCAGCTCTTCCACATGTCGTACGGACGTACGGCCTCTGCCACGTCAGCCTGTACGAACTGCACAGTCAGCATCCCTTTTTTTACTTGTTTGACGATTCGAACAGATCGCGAAATCTCTCGCTCCCGATGTCCGTTTGAACCCAAACAAGTTGTGTTGAGTTTGTGACAACAAGGGATATGCTCCTGTTCATTTTGAAGTGATTCTGAGCACTTTGAATTTTTGAGCAAAATTTGATCCCCTGATCAACATCCTAGATTAGTGTAAAAAGATGATTCTGGGTTCTTCTCTACTTCTTTCAACTGACCATCCCTTTCTCTATGTCTTTTTCCTACCCATTTTTCCACCTTCTCCTTAACTATTTTCAAATCCTTTACAAACTGTTCACAAGTAGTTCCCTCCCATGAAGGATCATACCTCAACCAATTTGTCTTCACCAAATCCTAAAACTCTTCCTTGCTTTCCCATTATAGATTAAACATGAAAGGATCTTCGAGCTTCATATCATTTTTATCCAATTCCAAAACAACTAGGAAGTGATTTGAGCATTTATTGGATCCTACCCATGACTGGTACCTTTCTACCTTCTATAGAAAGTCCCCGTGGATAAAAAAAACCTATCGATCCTCTTGGAAACACGTTCTACCCCTGATCCATTATTTCTCCAAGTTGGCTTAAGCTTAATAGGCTCAATGTCCACAACACCTACTAGATTAAAGAAGTTATGGAAAAATCCATCTAATCTATCCACTCTAGCACTGGACCCCCATATCTCCTTTCTATTTAATGTAAGATTTACGCCCCCCCTAATAATGGGGTTATCAACTTTAAAAGACCCAAAAGTAAATGATTTTTCCCAGTAAATTTGTTTACCCTCGTAAGGCCCATACACATTTAGTAATGTCAGAGTCGAGCCCAATATTTTACTGCAAATCCCTTAATGGACAGAGAAATAATTAATAAGGGATACATAATGAGTCCAACCAATGATATAACCCCTTGAAAACGCTTTTAAATCTAAAGAAAGAAATTTCCATCCCCTCGAATATTTTTTGAGTACAAAAATGAATTGGACTCTCTTTCCCATTGTCTCTTGTATCATAAATATATGTGATTTGTCTAACTCCAAAAATTACTTGAGGGCCAGTCTATTGACCTCCCCCCCAGGCCTCTCATATTAATTGAAATTATTTCCATTGGGACATAGAGGAGGGGTTTAAGCCTACTCCAAGGGCCCCTATAATCAACCTTTGTTTACCTTAATTGTTCTCTCTTGAGTTAGTTTCAATGTTGACTTCCTCCCTACAAATAGAGGAGCTAGGTCTTTTGGGCAATCCAAACCCATATCCCAAAAACATGGTAAAAATGGTGGGGTTAGCTCCCTCTTTGGATGTAGGAGGTAATTCTCTCCCCCCCTCAGGAAGGTGTCTAAGGTGGCTTGACTATTCCCTCCACCAATAGGATTTTTCCTATTAACCAAACAAACATACTCACAAGACCAACCATTAGGGGAATACCTACTTGCAGCCCCTCCAAACAAATTAAAATCACCCAATAGAGAGAGAGTCCTACAACCATAAATAACATTATGCTTTGATTCCATAGGAAATTTGACTACTTCTTCCATCATTTGAACAACAAAGGACTCCAAAGGCGGATTAAGGGGTAGTGTATTAGACTTACTAGAAAGATTGATATCCTCCAATATTGGATATTGCCTGGAGTCTTTCTTCTTTGCCAAGGAAAAATCATATCAATCCAAGATGAGATTCTAATCCAATGCATCATCTTTCCCCAACATTGATCGTGTGCCCATAATCAAGGGTATAGAAAGGTCCCTAACCTACAAGTCAACTTCCACTTTCCCCCCATCTCCAAAACATTTCCCTTCGAGATATTGATTGAGCCATGAACTTCTAAATCTCGTTCCTCAACATCTGCCCTTTGGATCAGATCCACAGGTTTACCCTCCCTACAACAATATTCAATCAATATATCCTTCTTCTGCCAAACCTTTTTGAAGAAAACCTTGTCATAATCCTTGTGCACATGGCCACAAGCGTGGCACCTTGTGCATCTAAATGGGATGTTCTGATAATCGATAATATGGGAATATTTTTTACCACTCATTAAAAAATCCAATGACTCATAAAGACCAATACTGACATCTATCTCGACTAGCAATCTCACCACATACCTTTCATTACTAGTCAAAAATATATCATCAATTAGAAGTGTCTTACCAATCAAATTCCCAATAATTGTACTATCCAGAGTTCCATGGGTAAGGTGGGAAAATTCATCCAGACTGGATTTTTCTCCATAAACTCATATTTGGCATCAAATAAAGGATGTCATGGCTTCATGGATAGGAATCAACTATCCATGAACTATGTACCTTTAAGAATTAACCGAGCTTCTTCCTTGGAATTGAATAAGAACCCTAACCATCCACGAGAGAGAATGTGAAAGGAAGGATTATAACCAAGAATAGGAACATGAGACTATTATGTCCAACTTTTAAGTTGCTCCAAAGTTACCCTTAAACCCATGAATTTCCCTACCAGAGTCTTTCCTGCCAAATTAAGTATTTGTTTTACACCCATGTCTTCGCTGACCACCAAGGAAACCCCACTCACACAACTCTTCACCACTTTTTTCCGCTTCTTTCTCTTCACCTCCTTCACCCTCATCTCTCCTTTCAAATGGTGTAATTCAAACTACCCACATATAAAATTGTCATCCCCCACCTTTGAAACTCTATTCCTTCCATCATCTAGCTCGGTAAACAAACACTCTCAATATAGAGAGTGCTTCAAAAATTCAGGACTTGCTCTTTCCAAGACCTCAAAGTTACATGTATTTACTCTTCACATAGTAGAACCGTCCTCTCCCTCCAATTAAATCTGTTGACTCTAAAGGATGATCAAAATCCTGAAAAGAGGCCTATAAAAAGGCATCAACTAGTGATTGGAAATTTTTACTCTTGTTGTATTTTTAGTTGTAAATAATATTTCATTCTGCAAATTATTTACAAAAGAAAATAAAATAAAAGGAAAGAAAAAGAAAGAAAGGAAAAAAGAAAAAGAAAAAGAAAGAAAATAAAATAAAAGAGGGCATAAAATAAGGCCCCATGCAATAAGGATGGCTTGATCCATACAATCTAACCATGGTCAAGTCTTTTTGAATTTATGCTGATAGGATTAGTGAATAAATCTTGGCTAAATTGTTTAATCTTAGCCAAGTAGATAGGTTAGTTAGTGAATAAATTTGATCAAATTGTTTAAACTTGATCAAATAGCCCCAGGGTAGAGTAACTTTTAGCCCAACAATCTAATCTGGGTTAAATGTGTTAGGAAAATAGATTAGGACATAGGTTAGTTGTTTTTCCCTTTCAATAAACAAGCATAAAGTTGGATGAGGTTCTTTGTTTTGATGTTAGAAGGGTGTGTTCTAACCCCTTGGTGGCCAAATGAAAGGAAGCAACACAAAAACCCCACAAAATGGCTCTATCCTAAGTTTCTGCAATGAAATGTGATGTGCGCTCTATGATTAAAGGGTGAGCCAAGATCAACGGTTGAGCAAACAACACTCAAATCTACGACCGACAGGTAATACCGGACCCCCCGATCGTTCTACCTTTAATCGAGGGGGGGGGGGGTCTAGAATGGAGGTATTCCTCGACGGGCCCCATCCTAACATGGGCAATTGTGTTATTCCGGACCCCCCCAGCTCCAAACTGGTTACCGCCTACCCCCCCCTCCGATAAACCGCCATATCATATTTTCCATACCACCTCCAACACATGACGTCACATTCCACTACCGTTGTTCGCAAGTCATGTGTCATTACTCTGTCGGCGTACCTTTTTCCCCACTCACATGTCACTCATCACATCTCATCTGCTTATAGCCCAATCCCTATCCTCCATGTAATCCTCACGCAACTTGTCACCAATCTGCTACCCTCCACCTCATCCCCGAGATATATGTTGGTCAATCAATGCAGCCAAAACTATCTGTTAAGCCTGTTGACTTGTCTCCCGCGCCCCAACAGATACCCATTCACCCAGATAATCTTGTTTTTTCACCTTTCCTTCACTATTCGCGATCCATACACCACTGAAATCATTGACCTCTTCGCCCTTTTGCCTTATACCACCATTAACCTCTAGACATCACAGTCAACGTCATTCTTTTTCAGACCTTTGCAGGTATCTGTTGAAGGGATGGCGCCAAAGTCCAAACATTCAGAGATCGAGGAAAATATGTTTCTCCCACCCCCTGTCAATCTCAATCATATCCCTCTGGCCGACAAAGATTACCTGATTTCAGAGCCTAGATGCGAATTTGATTTTGACGAATTGCACTCATGGTTCAGAGACACTTTCCTAGACCAGAGTGATCAGATTGGACTCTGGGAGTCCAATCTTCCACTGTATCTTTTTCCCCAAATTCATCATTTCCTTGAGTTTGCCCTCAAGTGCCAGGTGCACTATCTTCCCAATCACAGAGCTATCGTCTCATCATCTGGAGAGACCTTGTGCACCACTACATCTGAAACCATTGACCAAATGATGCAAATTCCTAGATCAGAATCATTTTCCCCTCTCAACATTGAAATCTTAACCGAAATGTACCAGAAATTATCTTTTCCCAGAGAGCGCAAATTTTCAAACTTTTCCTCCCTGAGAATGCCCAATTCCCCAAGAAAAATCCACCTTATCAGTCCTCCATGTTCTCAACAAAAGGTAATCAAGTCATTTCATCCATGTGTTGTTTGCTCGGGTATTATTCAGATGAATGGGTGGACAAACCCATCCTGGGTTTCTTGTCTATTTTCTCCACCGAAGAGAAGGCCACCATCCAGTTTAATTTCAGTCAGTTTCAGGCCGATGATATTCACGAGGAACTTTTCAAGTTCCCTACAGAAGGCATGTTCTGATATCCTTCCATATTAGCTTACATGTTTCTTTTCTTTCAAGGAAATAAATTCTCATTTTCCATGCAGAAACTGGACCAGGATGGCCATCCGCAAGCGGTCACCTCCTGGACATCTTTACCTAGAAAGAACTCATCAGAGTTCAGTTTTAAATATTTCATTGATCAATTTTACCACCCAGTGGTAAGCATGTTGAGTGGACGAAAGGAACCTAGGATTAATGAAGGGAGTCAGAGGCTCCTGCAACTGTCGGACCATGCCAAAACCGGCGACTAGTATCTCTACCAGAATCACATGGAGATCAGAATCTATGGTTGTGAGCTTCCACCACATAATTTGCCCAAGTTCCTACCTGTCAGGATATTCGCTCTAGAATATATTCGACATATGATAAAATCAGAAAATATTCACTTCGTGTCATTCAAAAATAAACAACAATTGAGGATCAAGGGACATATAGGATCTTTCATCTGCAATAGTAGAGCGGAGAAGAAGAAAACAAGCTATTATTGGAGATGAAGTTCAAGAAAATTTTATCATAGCATTATGATATGTCTGGTGTCATTGCAAAAACCAGACTAAGGAACAAAAACTCTCCATATGCTCATGTTCCCAAACCAGAAATCAAAAATTTCATCAACCAGACCGGGTGGGAAGAGAACACTCTGACAGATACTGATCAACACCCCCCTTCGGCCAGTATTTCATCAACTAATACTCCTCGGGTGCTAGCAGAGAAAAGACCCAGGAAAGAGGTATCTCCCTCAACCACTAAAGTCTCGACAGATGACTTCCAGGTTTATAGAAAAAGGCCCAAGAACAATCATACACCTGACAGGTTTGGTGGAGAAGAGACTCAGTCTACTACAGTCATGGAAGGAAAGCATTCTCCATTTTCCTCAGGAAGCCAGCAGATGATGTCCACCTCCTCGTCAAAGAAGTAGGTTGATACAACATTAATAACCAGAGCTACATAGGAGGCTACAGGACTAAACCTCTTTGAGAAATACAACCTGATTAAGAAGAAAAATGAGATGCTGACAAATAGTACCTATGCCCAGTTTTCGAAACAAACATCCATAGCCCAACACTGATTACTATATGCTTTCGATACAGATAAGGGGAGAATGCACATGGCCTACTTGTAGGCACACGTACCTCAGGCCAAAACAATTTCTGATTATAAAAGGCCAACTTTCGAGTTTGATATTGTAAAAGTGCATTAGGTTGATCAGATGGACCTACACATACATACTGGAGAAATTATTTTCTCCACCTTGGCGAACAAATCCATGACTGTAGGAAAGCTACATGTTTCGTTGAACAATGTCTAGACTCAGCTGAAGCTGGAGAAGGTGTCATCTTTGGCAAAGGATAACAAAATTAAGTCCCTAGAAGAACTGGTGCTCAAAATTGGGTATGATCCGACCAATATCAAAGAAACTGAAGAGATTATCAAAAAGAAGAATGTTGACATAGCCGCCTTGAGGAAACAATTAAAAATCTATGCTACTGAAGACCCACAAACTAAAGAGATGGCCGAAACAGAAGGTCGAAGAGAGGAGATGTTGAAGTTGATCATGGAGTAGAATGCTCAAATCAAATAAATGGAAGTCGAGCTGGACAAGTTGGTCAAGGAGAAGGAGCAGAATGTACCAATGGCAGTCATACCATTGAATGCAGTCCCAACCACAGGAGTCAGTGCAGTAATGACAACATCAAATATCATAGGATAAATTCTAGCAGCAACATCAGTGACAGCCCCAGATGAAGCAGACCAATTGGCAAAGGCAATGGAAGATATGACTCTACAAGGGGCAGAAATCAGAAAACTGCAAGAAGAGATTCAAAATCTCAAAAAGTTGAATTCCACATTCCAAGCCAGTTACAATACGGAGAGGAGAAGTCAAAAAATGAATCAAAGCGCTACGCCATGCTACCATAGTTGACATTGCTGCTTTCCAACGGAGTTTCCTTGACAGATGGTAGGTAAAGAAAAATCATGTCCATATTTTATCAGAATATGAGAATATCAAACGGAATCAATGGGAAACAATGCAGGATTACTGCATCTGTTTCAACAATCTTTATAACGCAATTCCAACTGATATTAAACCCCCACAAGGTTTGGATTTAATCAAGTTCCCTGATGGATTTGATGTTGATATGTCATATCAACTAAGGGAAAGGAATTATGTCACTCTAGAAGACATGAAGAAAAGTGCAGTAAGCATAGAAGCAAATCTACTAACCAAAAGATCCAGGCAAAGAATAGAGAAAGGGTTACAATCAAAGAAGAGTCTTCCACGTCTTCTTCAGATGCTAAACTAGATTCCATGGTTAGAAGTATGGAGAGAATGATGGAAATATTAACCATCGCTCACAAGAATCCACCCCGATAAAACCAGCCTGCCCCTCAGATCAGAAATCTACACTTCAGAAGGAACCCTCCCCGGATCAGACAGAGAGATCAGAGAGATCTAAGAGATCAAAGAGAGCAAAAGGGGCCTAATCAGCAGATTAGACCACCTCTTCAGGAGAACTACGCTAATGATGGGGAGGAGGTAATCGATGAGTTGGATGATACTCATATAAACCTCATGGGTGTTCACGATGATGACTCCATTTTTCTTACTCAAGAAGAACAAGAGCTTTTTCTCCTCTCACAAACAAAGGTGAATGAGGAGGAAGAGGAAATAGAAAAGCAGGCCTTTGAGAATTCTATAATGGAGGTGCACAGACAGTACAACTTAAGAATTAAGAAGACTAACAACAATCCTACAAAGAAGGCTACTGAAACGAAGAAAACAACTGAGGCGAAGAAAACCTCAGATACTTCTCTCAAGAAAGTCCCTGAGAAGAATAATGTCGAATCTTCTGCGAAGAAAGACCCTGAAATTTCGCAAAGATCAAATCAAACCGAGGTCGCATATACTAGTCATCCAAATACTTCTTCCCAAAGACCAATGATAGAAAAACCAAAAGTACAGAGCCAAAGCAAGACTTCCACTACTTTCAGCCTGGAAGGGAAACTAGCCAAATTGAAAATTTGTATTCCCATGTCCGAACTAATGAGAAAATATGTTTACATGTTGCAGGTGATTAAAGCATTAAGCATTGAACCAGAGATAGGTACAAAGTCATTGAATATTGGATCAAGAATGCACTCAGACTCTGTAAATATTACTGATGATCAACCCGAGCTCTTGTTGGATTACTGAGAGGGGGGGTGAATCAGTAATAGCATAATTATAATCCTTTTTCTTCAAATGTTATATCAATGTAGAATTATTATCCAATAATGAGCAGTAAGAAATAAGCAATCACACACATACACAGTACACCAGTGTTTTACGTGGAAACCCAAATCAGGATAAAACCAAGGAATGTTTTTTTCTTATATGTCTTGAAGAATTACAGTCATTGGAAGCACCAACTTCCTTTGTTTTCTTGCTACAACTGGAAGGAGGCTCCAACCCCCTAGTTTCTTAGGCTACAACCTGAGGGAATCTCCAACTCCCCAATTCTCTGGCTACAACCAGAAGGAGGCTACAAACCCCAATGTTCTCCGGCTACAACCGGAAGGTGGCTACAACCACCTGTCCTTACCCAGTCTTGCCACCCTGAAGTAGAAGTAGAATGATGGAACCGTTGTCACATTATCACTGTGAGATATACCGTTGTAAACCTGTACCAATAAATCTGAACCATGCATCAACCTGTACCTCAACAAGTAATCAGCCTGTAAAATAAATAAGTGCATCAACCATGCACCAACCTGTAATCAACCTGTATCATAAACAAGTGCATCCAACCATGTACCAAGTATGTACCAATCATGTTTCAACTACCAATCAACTATGACTCATCAATATGTACCAACATCATCAACTATACACCTCATGTATGTGCACCAACTCATCAACTACTTATCTCAACCATGTACTCAACATGTACCACAACCAAAATCCCTCATCAATTTCATTATCTAAATCTGATTTGTAGCTCTGTAATATACCTGGTGTATATGATCACATTCCTACAAACCTTCCTTAACTTTAAAAACAAGAGACTAGCATTTTCATCAAACTTTTCTTTAGCCTCACATGCCTAGTTTTGGATTAGTCAACAACCCTAACTTGAAGTAATCATAAATTTGAACCTGTAATGTATAAATATTTGAAACTGATACACAATGTTCTTTAGTGTTTTTTATGCAATTCCTCCAAGTGTCATTACTTGTAACCTCTCAAAAAAGGATTTATAGCAAAAATGGCATACCTTGCTGAATTTTGGCTTATTTTAGAGAGCAACCTTGTAGAGCGTGCCCCGCAAAAACTGTCTAATGAATTGATCTGAAAGTGTTACAAAGCATACTACAGACTGTACCCTAACCAACACATTTTGTCTCACTGAATTTGGATCTGTTATGAATAATTTATGACATTTTTACCCGAAACACCTGATTTTGACTAGTTTCATGACTGGCCACAAACCCTATTTTCCACAGAGTGTAAATCCCAAAATACAACGACCCACAAGATAATTTTTTTACCACAGATACTTGGATATTTTTTCTCATTTTCATATCAATTTCACAGTCTGAATCATTATAGAAAAAAAAATATAGCGAAAATGGTGAGATGACCTGTAAATATCATACCTTAGAAAGCACCATCAAAAGAATTTATCCTTCCTTGCATTTCGGCCTTCTTTTCTTCACCTTCACTCAGAATTCCGGTTTAGATATCCTTGGTTATCTCAGACACATATAGATATTCAATATGCTCAAGTGTGATTCAAATGAGGGGGCATTTCCTCTTATTTATACTCTCCAAGTAGCTTCCTTAAAAACATCTTCTAGGTCACTTGGCCCACTTTCCTTATTTTAGGGTTGGGTCCACTTCTAATTTCTCCATTAAATTTATTATTGAAATAATTTATTTTGTATTCACTTTGAATTATAGTACACTCATCACTTCACTTTATTATTTACCTTTTTAAATCTCTTAAACCACTTTGACTACTTTGACATTTTGGGGCTTCTAGATGACATATGAGGGTCCTCCAACTTCGTAAGGCCATAACTCTCAAACCATGAGGAGTTATGTGATGTTCTACATACCACCAAAAATGGCATGACATGTACTATCCATATAGAATAGTATTATCTGAAAATATATCATAACTCATACCATTACCCATCAAACAAACTTGGGCCCATTACCCAAACCTGGGGTCTCCAACTTCTCATGGCTCTAACTCTCTAACCGTGAGGAATTATGTGATGTCCACATACCACCGGAAATGACATGAAAAGCACTATCCATCTAGGATATTTTCCCTGACAAATTCACTTTCCTTCATCTCATTATTCCACAATTAATCATGGGTTCTCTTACTCCACAAAGCGTCTTCCCATGAGGGATTTCACCATAAGGGGACCACTTTGGACTTCATCCATATTTACTTCTTATTAACCATGAAAAAAAAAATGAGTCATATTTACATCAAACAATATTGGGTCCATTACTTAAACCTTTGTGCTACGGGGCTTTCTTCAAGGGTTGACATCAATGACAACCAACCTTAATCAACAATCTCCCCCTTTGGCATTGATGGCAACACTCTGATGCGATACTGAAATCATATCACTCATGCTCCCCCTAAAACCATGCCTTTGTCCTCTGCATATGATAAATTTGTTCCCCCTGGAACCATGCCTCTGTCCTCTGCATCTGATAAATATACTCCCCCTGGAACCATGCCTCTGTCCTCTGCATCTGATAAATCTCTCCCCCTTTGTCATCAATGGAAAAAGTATATTTCCATCCGGGGTTGCTCCCCCTGACAGACTGTCCTCTTATGGTGCTTCCTCGTGTACATCTAAAACATATAAGATAAGCATTCAAAAAGCATTCATTTTTGGAGTAGAAATAACTCCAAGTCTTTGGCGAAGATATTCAAAGGCTTCCCGTGGAAGTGGTTTTGTAAAGATGTTTATCACTTGTTCTTTTGTGCCCACATACTCAACTCTGATGTTCTTTTCTGCAACTTGTTCCCGTATAAAGTGATACTTGATTGAAATGTGCTTCGTCTTGGAGTGCATCACCGAGTTTTTTGAGATATTTATGGCACTTGTATTATCACAATATATTGGAATGGGCTCATCATACTCAACCTGTATATCTGTCAAAATTTGTTTCATCCAAAGAACCTGTGTACAACATGTTGTTGTTGCAATATACTGTGCCTTGGTTGTAGATAGAGTTACTGAGGATTGTTTCTTGCTTAGACATGATACCAAACACTCACCTAAGTAGAACATTGCTCCACTGGTGCTTCGTCGATCATGAATACAACCTGCCCAATCTGCATTTGTGTAGGCAATAAGTGATAGATCTTTTCCTTTTGGATACCATAATCCAAACTCTTTTGTTCCTTTGAGATATTTGAAGATCCTCTTTACTGCTAATACATGTGATTCCTTTGGTGCTGCTTGAAATCGTGCCACCTGTCCAACTGCCTGCATTACATCTGGTCTGGATGTTGTCACATATAGTAGGCTGCCAATCATTGACCTATATTGCCTCTAATCTGTAGACTTTGAATCATCATATTTGCTCAACTTACAACTGGTTTGCATGGGAGTGATAACTGGTTTGCAATCTTCCATTCTGAACCTCTTTAGCATTTCTCTGATATGCTTGGTTTGAGAAATAAAAATTCCTTGGTTGCTTTGACGTATCTGAAGTCCCAGAAAGAAGGATAGTTCTCCAAGTAACGACATTTCAAATTCATTTTGCATGTCTTTTGCAAATTTCTGGCTTAACCTGTCATCATCACTACCAAAAATAA
>ML776647.1:201833-247348 GCA_009831015.1 Picea engelmannii
ACCCTCCCCCCTCCGATAAACCACCATACTAGATTTTCCATACCACCTCCGACACATGACGTCACATTCCACTACCATCATTTGCAAGTCATGTGCCATTACTTTGTCAACGTACATTTTTCCCCACTCACCCGTCACTCGTCACATCTCATCTGCTTACAGCCCAATCCATATCCTTCACGTAATCCTCACGCAACCCGTTACTAATCTGGTGCCCTCCACCTCATCCCCGAGATATTCGTTGGCTAATCAATGCGGCCAAACCTATCTGTTAAGCCTGCTAACTTGTCTCTCGTGCCCCAACGGCTACCCGTTCGCCCAAATAGTCCCATTTTTTCACCTTTCCTTCACTATTCACGATCTAGACGCCGCTGAAATCATCGTCCTCTTCGCCCTTTCACCTTCTACTTCCATTAACCTCTGGACATCACAGTTTTGCAGGCATTTTTTGAAGGGATGGTGCCAAAGTCCAAACATTTAGAGATCGATGAAAATCCGTTTCTCCCGCCCCTTGTCAATCTCGATCAGATCCCTCTGGCCAACAAAGATTACCTGATTTCAGAGCCTAGATACGAATTCGATTTTGTCGAATTCTGCTCATGGTTTAGAGACACTTTCCTAGACCAGAGTGATGAGATTGGACTCTGGGAGTCCAATCTTCCACTGTATCTTTTTCCCCAAATTCATCATTTCTTCGAATTCACCCTCAAGTGCCAGGTGCACTATCTTTCCAATCACAGAGCTATCGTCTCATCATCTGGAGAGACCCTGTTCACCATTATAGCTGAAACCATTGACTAGATGATGCAAATTCACAAATCATAATCCTTTTCCCCTCTCATCATTGAAATCTTAACTGAAATGTACCAGAAATTATCTTTTCCTTAAAGAGCGCAAATTTTTGAACTTTTCCTCCCTGAGAATGCCCAATTCCCCAAGAAAAATCCCCCTTATCAGTCCTCCATGTTCTCAACAAAAGGTAATCAATTCATTTCATACCTGTGTTGTTTGCTTTGGTATTATTCAGATGAATGGGTGGACGAACCCATCCTAGGTTTCTTGTCTATTTTCTCCACTGAAGAGAAGGCCACCATCCAATTTAATTTCAATCAGTTTTTGGCCGATAATATTCACGAGCAACTTTTCAAGTTCCTTATAGAAGGCATGTTTTGATATTCTTCCATAATAGCTTACATGTTTCTTTTCTTTCAAGCAGAGAAGTTCTCATTTTCCATGCAGAAACTAGACTAGGGCAGCCATCCGTAAGAGGTCACCTCCTGGACATCTTTACCTAGAAAGAACTCATCAGAGTTCAGTTTTAAACAGTTCATTGATCAATTTTACCACCCGGTGGTAAGCATGTTGAGTGGACGGAAGGAACCTAGGATTAATGAATATATTCAGAGGCTCCTGCAACTGTCGGACCTTCCCAAAACCGGTGACTGATATCTCTACCAGGATCACACGGAGATCAGAATATATGGTTGTGAGATTCCACCATATAAGCTTCCCAAGTTCCTACCTATCAGGATATTCAATCTGGAATATATCCGACAGATGATAAACTCAGACAATATTCACTTTGTGTTGTTAAAAAAGAAATAGAAATTGAGGATCAAGGGACAGATAGGATCTTTCATCTGCAATAGCAGAGCGGCAAGAGAAGAAGCAAACAAGCTATTACTGGAGATGAAGTTCAAGAAAATTTTCTCATGGCATTACAATCTGTCTGGTGTCATTGCAGAAACCAGACTAAGGAATAAAAACTCTCCATATGCTCATGTTCCCAAACTAGAAATCGAAAAGTTCATGAACCAGACCGAGTGGGAAGAGAACACTCTGATAGATATCGACCAGCATCCGCCTTCGATTAATATTTCACCAACTAATACTCCTCATGCGCCAGCGGAGAAAATACCTAGGAAAGAGGTATCTCCCTCGGCCACTGAAGTCTCAGTAGAGGACTTCTAGGTTTATAGAAAAAGGCCCAAGACCAGTCATACACTTGACAGGTCTGGTGGAGAAGAGACTCAGTCTACTATAGTCATGGAAGGCGAGAATTATCCATTTTCCTCAAGAATATAGCAGACGATGTCCACCTCCTCATCAAAGAAGCAGGGTGATACAATATTAATAACCATAGCTACACAGGAGCCTGCAGGACTGAACCTCTTTGAGAAAAACAACTTGATTAAGAAGAAAAATGAGATGCTGACAAATAGTACCTATGCCCAATTTTGGAAACAAACATCCATAGCCCAGCACCAATTAGTATCTTATTTTGATACAGAGAAGGGGAGAATGCACATGGCCTACTTGTAGTCATAGGTACCTCAACCCAAAACAATTTCTGATTATAAAAGGGCAACTTTCGAGTTTGATATTACAGAAGTGCATTCGACTGATCATATGGACCTACACAGATAGACTGGAGAAATGATTTTCTCCACCTTGGCGAACATCTCCATGACCACAACAAAGCTACAGGTTTCATTGAACAATGTCTAGACTCAGCTGAAGATGGAGAAGATGTCATCTTTGGCAAAAGATAACAAAATTAAGTCCTTGGAAGAACTGGTGCTCAAAATTGGGTATGATCCGGCCAATATCAAAGCAGTTAAAGAGCTTATCAAAAAGAAGAATGTTGACATAGTCACCCTGAGGAAAAAATAAAAAATATCTGCTACTGAAGACCCACAGGCTAAAGAGATGGCCGAAACTGAAGGCCAGAAAGAGAAGATGTTGAAGTTGATCATGGAGTAGAATGCTCAAATCAAAGAAATGGAAGTCGAATTGGACAAGTCAATCAAGGAGAAGGACAAAAATGTACCAATGGAAGTCATACCATTGAATGCAGTCTCGATCACAGGAGTCAATGCAGCAACGATAGCATCAACTACCACAGGAGAAATTCCAGCAGCAACATCAGTGACAACCCCATATGCAGCAGACAAATTGGCAAAGGCAATGGAAGATATGACTCTGAAAGGGGTAGAAATCAGAAAATTGCAAGAAGAGATTCAAAATCTCCAAAAGTTGAATTCCACATTCCAGGCCAGTTACAATACGGAGAGGCATAAATCAGAGAAGCTCAAACAAGAACTGCAGCAGCTGCAGAAAGAAACGGTCATGGCTAAGACTCTGTCAGAGGCTAAAGAAAACATTTGGTTGGACATCTGTCAATCATTGATAGAGATTTGGTCCCTGATACAAATCATGTTTTAACAACATGATTTAGTGCAGAGAGCCAAATAGGCCATCGACGGGATAAAGGGAGAACTGGAAGAAATGCCTACAGAGGCCCATAAGATAATCAAATTCTTAAATTCTAAATCAAAAGAAGAGTTGGGAGCCCTGCAAATTGAGGAAAAGACTGAAACAATTCTTGAAGTTAAGAGAGTCTTGACCAAGAAGGGACTAATGTTGCAACTCGAGGAGAGATTTCAGGCAATGGATGTTGTAGTACAGAGGTTTTTCAGCAAAAATGAAGCTTTGCAGAAGAAAGGCCTCCCAAGCCTTTTTGTGATCAACAATAAGCTTATTACTCTCTCAGATTATAAACAACTGATTCTCACAGTGGTGAAGGATGGGTCTAAGTTTGAAGGCATAAAGGGCAGTATCACAGGCAAAGCCTTCTTGGAAACTTTGAGATTGGACCTGAATATTCAACAAGGGATAAAGTATATTTTCATCACCAAAC
Source organism: Picea engelmannii (assembly GCA_009831015.1). Classification (NCBI taxonomy): domain Eukaryota; kingdom Viridiplantae; phylum Streptophyta; class Pinopsida; order Pinales; family Pinaceae; genus Picea; species Picea engelmannii. The sequence continues at coordinate 205,534 of ML776647.1, forward strand.
CCACTTTCACTAAGTACACAGAGACGAACGAGGTGTACCGAAGGCTACTCAAAGTCAACATTCCCAGTCAGCAGAGATGGGATGACCTGTGTGACTTGATCGAATAGAAGATGATGTGGATGTACAAATCATCACACCGAGCAGTCAAAGTCAAGTTGATGACTCACCAACAACATTTCCGAAATCAGATCAAAGAATCCGACAGACCATTAGTAGTTCCTATAATTTTGTATTTTGTTAGCTAGGTAGTTAGATTTGGATTCTACCACGTCCTGATCATTAGTGACATGACCGAATTGTAATTTCTTTTATATAAATACTTCAAACTTTGAAGTATTGAGGGTTGATCTTTACGCCCAAGCAAGCTGTAAACTATAATCTTTTTGAAGAGATCTACCAGTAATAAAAAGGGACGATTCACAGGATTCCTGCGTGTTAACTATTGGTGATGTTTACTCCTCTTCGTTGAATGGTTTATCTTTCTTCGTTATCATTTTGTTTTCTACATCTGATCATTTAAAAGAAGTTAAAGTTGCATAATTTATCTTTGTATACTATGTTTTCTGGATTTTAAAGATCTAAATGTTTGTCTTTTGATATTGTGATAAAAAAATTATTGAATGCTTCTTTATTATAGTTGATTATATCGTCTATTTCTGCTATCCATCACTTTAAATTATAAAGGATCCAACATTGGCATTACCCTACCCTATGAAGAAGCCTTATAAAATATGTTCTCAGATCTCAAACCTTAACATAGACCCCATAGCCCAATGGATGCGTAAGCAATATTTCAGCCATTTTATAAAACAAAACTACACAGTCCTATTTTTTTAACTAGCCTAATATCTTAAACCTAAAACATATCTAAATCTTACAGAGAGATCCCTCTCTGAAACTGGAAGGGCTAGATCCCAGTTTCGAAGCGGTTGGATAAAGTTACCTCTGATAAATTTCTTCTACCTCCCAATAACCTCTGGGAATTTACAGAGCGATAACATAAACCACACTACAAGGAGAACAACTTCTGGCAAAGGTTTTTAGTGTTACAAAATTTGGCAAAATTTTCAAAAAAACTCTACTACAACCTTCACTATTGGCTGCAGAGGTTTTAATGGATGGTCCTTATAACTAAAAAAAATTGGGCAAACGGAAGTTGCAGTGGAGGTTTTTTTGTTGGTGCTTTTATTGGTAATAAGTGCATCAGTACAGTTGTAACATCCTCGTTTTCAAACCCAAAACTAGCAATGTATATTGTAGATTTAGTACATGACCGAGAGCCAAGTGATGTATATTGTAAATATAGTATGTGGCCGAGAGCCAAAGCGATGTAATATGTAAATGATGTAAATTGAATATAATGAATAAAATGTATCACCAGTTGTAGATGGACACAAACAGAGATTTGGGGGTTGCGAATCCACAAGACAAGGAAGGGATCCAAGGGGGAGAGTTACCCATATCTATTAAACAAAAACCCATTTCTTATTTTTCTTTAAATTATGCTTACCATGAACCTTTCGTTAACTATTGAGTGTTCTAGAGCCCAATCATTGAATTCATATAAGAAGGTTGGTGTGAGAGTCACTTCCCATAGTTATTGAGAACATGGGGGCTAAGTACAATCATATTGGGGAAGAGTACAATTCAAGCAAGCAAGATAAAGAGAGGAAATTTGTATGGGTAGGGGACTAAAATTATGCATTCATGTTTTTGGAGAGAAAGCAGTTTTTACATGGATTTTTCTGGCCAGCAATGGAGTTCTGAGTGTTGAATCTTGAAGGAAGATGTTGTGGGCATGTTTGGTTGATGTCTAGAGTTGTAATCTCATGGAGAAAGAGGTTGTGTTCTTGGGAGTGGCGTGTTGCTTGAAATTCTTCCAAGAAAACACATGTTTTGTGTGGTGGTCGAATTCGTGTTGCAGTTGTAGATTTCCTAGCAAGTAGATTTTATGGCCAACTTGTGTTGGAAGCCTCGGAGGGGAGTGGAAAGGCATGTGAGGCCGTGAGTAATGAAGAGGGATTCCATCCCTTAGGTTGTGCAGGTTGAGGGGAAAGAGAGTTGTTGGACTGGAATTAGCTGTGGGAATTTATTGTTGAGACGGGGACAATAACCATCCTTAGGGACCACCATCTCTTATGGATTCATAGCACCAACTCATGGGTGTCTTGTTGTTAAGAATTGGAACAACAAGGCTACAGTTGGGAGGAATGTCCATCTTCTGTAGCAGGTTTCACATTTTATAAAATAAGTGTTGTTATTTGTTGTGTTCATGCATGTATAATGTTGTTATAGTTGTTATGCAATTTACTTTGAAATATATTTGGCTATTAATGTTTGTTGTGAGTATAATGATGCATTTAAATCCATGTTTATGTGGTTGAATGTTGTTGTATGTATATAGTTGTTATTGTGCATAGTAAGAGAAATTATATTTACGTTTTTAATGAGTATGGATAACTTAATGAACTTGAATGTCATGTTGTGTGTTATTTCTTCATTTTAAATTGGTATCAAAAATTTTATTGAGTCGTTTTAGCAAGTGATGTGACCCAGCTAGGGGTTGGGTACGTTATAGCAGTATTGAATATAATGCATTGGTGCACACACATACATGAAAAGCACCAGTGCGCACACATAAACGAAAAGCACAAGTGTGCACACATAAATGAAAAGAACCTATGTTTTTAATCATGTGCAACGAAATATTTTGAAACGATAAAATTATAATCATACATTATGTTGTTTAAATCATTGTTGTTTTCTCACAATTTTTAGCACCAACGCGTATAACTCATAAAAACACATTGTTTAGTGAGTTCAAAAGAACGCTATGCACCAATATGTATATATTTTAATTAATTGTTTTTTTTACAATTTTTCAATTAATCATCTCAAAATCAAATATTTGTTATAATAATATTGATTTGTATATTTTTGTTATTGCGTTTTGATATAATAATTTCATTATTGTGTTATCCAATGGATTACACCTCTTTTATTTATAACAATGTAAATCATCCATATATTAATTAATCAACAAAAAAACATTTTACAACATTTGTCGACAATGTAATAAAATAAGAAACCCATTTTATTATATATGAATTAGTGACCCATCATCATACAAAATGGGACAATGTAAAGGTCCAGAATAATCAAAATGCAACCAATATGTAATTGTTACACTCATTGGTAACAAGTCCTCGTGCAATTGGGACAATATGTCGAGTACATTAAACAAAATCGTTGATTTTCACAAATAGATATTCCAAAACACACAACTTGCAGTAACATTCATTATATTGATTGTCATTTGACATTGCTTGAACTGTTATCATTGCTCGAGCTATGTGCATGCCTCATTTATTCATCACTTGTAAGAGATATTGTACTTTGATTACTTAACCTAATGTTTTCTTGATCGACTTGTGTTTGATGTTTCACCTCTTCATGTTCTATCTACAAACATAGAAATAAAGTGTAATAAGTATATCTACATTTTTATATAGTAGAATATACATGATTGCATAAATCAAAAAGTGTACCATAACAGTGATTGTTTCATAAACAATACACATTCTTTTGAAGCCATGTTGCATGTCGTCTCTCGAAATCTCTTCTATTGGATGCACTCCATATTTTGTTTCCTGCATGTTTAATACACCATGACAAAGCACAATTGATATAATTAAGATAAATTTTTCTTGTTGTTCCATTAATTATAAAACAAGGGAAGTTAAACAACATAGCTACTTACAAATTGTTCAATTAAACCTTGATACTTCAACTTATTCTCAAAACCCATACTTAACCCAATGTCTATCAATTCTTCAGTTGGATTTTCTTTGTATGTTAGCACCTATGAGAAGACATCCATGGATGAGTGTAAATTAATTATTTAAATATAAATATCATAACAAATATGAAATTTTAAGTAAGACCGAAAAACTAAGTGCTCATAAACTTTGTGATCAACCCTTTTATTCCTTGTTGTTTTGTCTTGTGTGTTGAACGAGTTTCATTTTTCTTTTCTTTTCTACAACAAAACAATTGAAAATTAGTATTTCAAGCGCTAATTAAATTTGATGTACATAAAAGAATAAATGAATAATTGCATACCTCTTATGCACATTGTAATTGTCGGGATGGCTCCTCCTGCGTTGCAATTATGTTCATTTCTTTTACCATCTCCTTGTACACTTTTTTGGACATCCCCACCAACAAGTATTGGTTTTTCCCTCATTTGTCCCTTGGAATTTCCATGACATGCCTTAATCAACACACATAATTAATTTAAAACTACAGATAATTCAAAGATATTAATTTTTTAAAGCGTAGTCTAAACGTTCTACCTTTTGGTTCTTTTCCGATCATTTTTTATGTTTGATTTCACCCAAAATCCGGTGAGGAATGGTTGGATTTGCAGATTTGAGTGGCTAAGTTTGTATAATCGGAGTGCCTTATGGGTTTTTCAGCATGGTGAATCCATTTCTGCATTTAGAAATACAATTTAAATAACAAAAAATAACGATTTTGTCAAGATTTACATCGTAGAATTCCGGCCAAAAAAAAGAAAAGGTAGAACGTTTAGCCGACACCATTTTTTAATACAACTTAAAGAACTTTCCTTGTTCTCTTGTTTGGATGAGCTACTATCATGCTTGTTGCAATAATTTGTTTTCCATGAACTTCTATCGACCATTTTCTATATATATAAAAAAAAAAAGATAGGAATCATCATATATAAAAACTATGATTTTTTTTTACAAAATAAGATTAATAGAAGCATCAGTGCTCTATAAATTAATAAAAGCATCGATGCTCTATTAATTAATAGAAGCATTGGTGTTCTATAAATTAATAGAAGCATCGGTGTCTCATCATCGTTTATTGCACACTTTTGAACATGTGAACAAAGTTATTTTTATTTTAAACTCTACAATGTTGTTGACAGGAACATGCACATCGATGCGCTATTCATGTATAGTGCGCACCGCGAACTGCGGAAGCATTTTTTAAAAATAAAATTGACAGTGACAAGGTTTGGGATCCAATGCAATGAGAGTTCTCATTGCAACAAATACCAAATGCCCCATATACAAGTAAAAAAATCATTTTAAAATCTATTTCTTAAAAGAAAAAAATTCTACTTGTGAAATATAGAGAGGAAAAACAAGAGAAATAATCAGGAAGCTAGGGATTCCAATATTGAATGTAACTATGAAACCCTTTATTCTTTCTATAATGCACTGAAATTTGTTTGAACCAAATAGGGGAAATATTGAGATGAGGAGTAGAATAAAATCATGTACCTGAAATTTCTCCTCTACAAATTTGTATGTAAATTTGGCTCTTCAAAATAATCTATCCACTCCAAAGACTTTGCTCATAAATCTCTCTTGCACAAATCTCCCCTCTAAATTTTGGCAAAATAATAAAACAATAATTAGGGTTTTCATTTATAAACACATACATTTTGAAAATATAAAATTCTCGCTCATTGTTTCATTGTATATTTTAATGCATTGATTAAGTTTGGTAATTTTTTTTTATTTTTTTAACCCTTTAACGGTGTGCTCGATAGTAAGATGCACCAATGCGTTTTTTATTATTATGAAAAATCACTAGAGTTGTATTGGTTTCTAAGTGCACCGTTGAAGGTTTATGGTTTTTAAATTATTTTCTTTTGTTTAAAAATCAATTGTTCCAGTGCATTTGTTATATGAGCACCAATGCACTTTGTTATTGGGGGAGCACCAATGTGCTTTGTTATTGGGGGAGCACTGCTATGCATCTTATTTCTTATAAAGTAAACAAAATATTTTGGTATTTTATATTAATAGTGGTTATCAGTGCACTTTATTTTTTAAGCACCGAGGCATTATGTTTTATAAGGGTACAGGTGCACACGATCGACTTATGAGAACCAATGTTATTGATAGGAACATGCACACCAATGCGCCATTCATGTACAGTGCACACTGCGAACCTAAAAACGTTTTTTAAAAGAAAACTTACAGCAACAAGGTTCGAAATCCAATGCAATGAGTGATCCCATTGCAACAGATACCAAATGCCCCATATACAAGTAAAGAAACCCTATAAAAATATATTTCTTAAAAGAACAAATTCTACTTGTGAAATATACAGAGGAAAACCAAGAGAAACAACCAGGAAACTAGGACTTCCAATACTAAATGTAACTATGAAACCATTTTATTTTTTTATAATGTAGTTAAATTTGTTTGAATCAAATAGGGAAAAGATTGAGGTGATGAATAGAATAAAATCACATACCTGAAATTTCTCCTCTGCAAATTTGTATGTAAATTGGTCTCTTCACAAAAATCTACCCACTTCAAAGACTTTTCTCATAAATCTATCTTGCACAAATATCCCCTCTAAATTTTGGCAAAAGAATGAAACAATGATTAGGGTTTTCATTTATAAACACATACATTTTGAAAATACAAAATCCCACTAATTTTTTCACTCTATATTTCGGTGCATTGATTCGATTTGGTATTTTTTTATTTTTTTTACCCTTTAACAGTGTTGTTACACATTATTTTGGTCACCCCAGTGATCAATTGACGACATGTGCTTAACTCACTTCCATGTTCCCTAAAAATATTAAAATAGACTTTCTCCAAGAGAAAAGTAGTTTTCTTTTCCTCCTTCAAAAACTATGACAAGGAAGATCACCACACCCTGCTCTATGCTTGGGGTGTTATGATGCTTGATCGTCGCACTCTGCACCAAAGATGGATTGCAACGTCATCGTAGGCTGCCTGTGCATAAGGTGCGGCGATGTTTAAGCAAAGGAAAAGTCAAAATTCATGAATGTTCTAGAAGGAAATCTTCTAGAAGGGAATCTTCTAGAAGATGAGGTGGCCTCCGATCGGTTTGGATCTTACTCACTTCTCTAATTTGGTAGGATCATCCTAATCTCCTCATCCATCCCTCTTTCACCCTATATAAATAAGGGATCTCTCATGGAAAAGGCTAAGGTTGAAAATGCTAATGTTTACATATGCATGAAGAGTTATGTTATAGATTATACTTGAGATAACTTTGTTTTAGCTCTCTAAGTCAGATTGTGGATCTTCTTCATCAAGGAATTGGAGAAAAGGTGTGTGTGTTGGAGAAAAGATCCGTTGAAAGGGATCTTGCAACATCAAGGCATGGGTTGTATTCTCCACTTTCCATTTTAATATAATGCAAAAATACATTTCTTCCCTATAGAGGTGTCTTGGCTTTTATTGTATAACTCCTTGATCTTATACATAGAATTCATTGGAATATATATATCCCTGTTCTCTCTCTCTTTGTTGGTTTGTGCTTCTTAAACAGGTTCAACATCCTGCAAATCCAAAGATGGAGTGACAAGGACGACACTAGCAAGGATCAAGCATCATTTAAAAGGAATGTGACCCATTCCTCTCTGAACTAGTTTATATGACAATGAAGTCTAAGGTGAAGTTTGTATTCTGTCTTGTTTTGTTCTAGCTTCATGTGGAAGTTAGGGAGATTAGTTTGTGTCCGCACTTATCGATTTCTCCGATAACAAGTGCACTCGACATTAAGATGCACCGATGCATTTTTTTTACAAGAACGCACCGATGACGTATTGGTTTCTAATTGCACCGTGGAAGGTTTATGGTTTTTAAATTAATTTCTTTTTTTTTAAATAAATTGTTCTTGTGTGTTTGTTATATGAGCATCGATGCACTTTGTTATTGGGGAGAGAAACAACATGCTTTGTTATTGGGGAGCATCGCGATGCATTTTATTTATTATAAAATAAAAAACAATATTTTAGTATTGTATGTTAATAGTGGTTATCAGTGCACCTTATTTGTTAAGCACAAAGACATTATGTTTTGGATCAATAGTGCACTTTGTTATTGAGGAGAGCACCAATGCATTTTGTTATTGGGGGAGCACTGGTGCGCCTTGTTATTGGGGGAGCACCGATGTGCCTTTTTATTGGGGAGCACCGACAATATTTTATTATTTTATATTACTAGTAGTTAATGACACGCTTTGTTTGTTATACACTGAGCAGTTATGTTTTGTAAGAGGACAGGTGCGCATAATTGAATTAGGCTCCCGATGTTAAAACCTATGCCCGCCCACCTCTGCTATAAACGTATAAGGAACACATTTTTCAGGGGGGGTAAGTAAAAACCTCCACTAGAAGGTGTAGTCCTTGTAGTGCCACAATACCTCTCGCTATGTAGTCATTTGAATCACTTACCCTAAGTTTGGATTCGACACTATATTGTCCCCCTTTACCCCCCAAGGCCCTAGGGATCCTTTCCACCAACGTAGTAATACTAAGGCAATTAGAAAAAAAAATCACCTTTGGGTAAGGTGTCGATCAAGGTGGATATCAATGGTCACCCACCTCTTCCACTAACTAAACATGATTCTCTATCTTGGTAGTTTTGTTATGATTTTCTGGGATTTTTTGGGTCCTAAACTTCTAAGGCCGTTTTGAGGCCCTAAACAATGTTTTATGGGAAATTCAAGGGCATGTGCTTGTATTTTACACACCCATACCATGCCACAACATTGTAGTCCTTAGTTAGAGATTTCCAATGAGCTACTATGCACCCCAAATGGAGATGGTATGCCAATGTTGCGCCCTTAGGAAGTTGATGTATCAACTATCCACCTTGGGGCCCACAAACCTTCTGGTGCTTTGCCTCATAGGGTTAGGGTTCTTTATTTATGTTAAAAGGCCAATCTATCGACCTCTTGTATTAGCTTTTGCAAATGAGAATAGTCAACATCTCTCTCTCTTAAGAGATAAGCTACCACCATTCTACCCAATTTGTGTTCTACAATATTATGTTATTTTATTCATTAATAGAAGTTGGGTTTTCACTATATTATTGTGCTATGTGCTATATTTATTTGTCTGTTTCATTTCATTCCCTATAAAATCCACATTAGTGGTATTATATCAATCTACTCCTTATTGTTTTTCGGTGCATGTCCCCGATAAGGTCCAGGTATAAAGAGTTGGGTCTCGAGCTAGTTTCATGAGGGGATGACTGCTCTCGCTAAACCAAACGACCTCCCATGGTGGAGAAAAGAGATATTATGGAGCATGATATCCTTTCAATTTGTTGATCAAGGAATCCCTCGTGCGACAGAAGAATGAGATGATTGACAGCTTCACTTATATCCTTCCACAATTATTGATGATGATTGAGGCACCTTCACCAAGTAGCCATTTTAGAGGAGCAGTGCCATTCAAGGTACAAGTTAAATTTGATATTCCTTTATTTTAAGGATAGATAGATGCAAATGATTTGGAAAAATGGTTAAATTTGTTAGAGGGTTACTACTCTGTCCAAAAAAAAATTGCATCAAAAAGATCACCTTCGCGCTCTTTAAAGCCCCTCACATCAGAGATTGGTGGGAAGGTTACTAGGAGAGATAGAACATGGATGAGTCTACAACATTCAGGATATAACCCACTTGGGTGTCTTTTTTTTATGCCCTTAAGGAGGATTTCTACCCTATTGGAAATTATGGTGACCAGTACACAAGGCGGACAACTCTACGATAGGAGAGAGACCAGATGGTGCCAGAGTACACCACTATTTTCCATACCTTGTGCTCAAAGTTGGTTATTAGAGACTATGAGCAACACCCGGTTCTGAAGTACTACAGTGGCCTACATTGGTACATCCAAATAGAGATGGATTTCTTATACATCTCCTCACTGGGAGCCACTTATCGATATGTTGTCAAGTTCAAGGAAAAATTGAGGCAAAGGAATAAGTGGGAGTTCGGGTTTGCAAATATGCCACAACAAAAGCATGGTAAAGGCGGTCCTAACTCACAAAACAAGGGATGGAGCAAGGATATTCAACCTCAAGACACCTAATACAAGCCGTAGTCAAAGAAGGGTAATGGGAAGTCGAAGAAGGACACTGGAAAGTGGTGTGAGTTCCACAAAATCCCCTGGCACAACATTAATGAATATTGCTCAAAATAGTCATTTTTTGCCAAGTTTAAAGAAAAAGAGTCAGAACCTGACTCAGACTTTGATTCAAAATAGGATAAGGAAAAGTGGATCATTGATGCAAAACCCAGTGCTACAATCACAACCACAAAGATCCAACTAGAAGAGTCAGGGGAGGTTGAGGGGGGGGGGGGGGGGGGGGGGGGGGGGGGGGGTTCCTCCTCCATTCATAGATGTGGGTGAAGGGAACCCCACTACATTTCATTGTTTATAGTAGGAACCATAAGAACCTGATCTCAGTCGAGGTCATCAAGAGATTGAAGTTGTTGACAATGCCACACTCCCAACCATACACCATTGGTTGGTTGAGTTGGGGATGAGACCTTCGCGTTAGCCAACATGTCACTTATCCTACAACATCAAGCCCTTCAAAGATGAGGTACTGTGTGATGTTTCCCCACTCGAAGTTTGATATGTTCTTTTAGGACAACCCTATATGTGGAAACATCATATTGTTTATGAGTCCCAACCTCGTAGTGTCATTGTTACTTTAGGAGGTCAACCCTACAGGGTACCAGAGGTAGTTTTGACTACTATAATTTCATTTACCTTGACAAAACAATGCCGACAAGTAATTTCTCATATCACAAAGTTTACCCTCTTCATTGTTTGGTCATAAGGTGAACGAAAGATCACCAAAACCACCACAACTTCAACACAGGGTCTCTCTACACAATAGAAGCACGTGGACAAGGTTGTAGAGGAATGTAGAGACATGTTTGCCTCACTTGTAGGGGTGCCTTTGCATTGTTAGGTTAAACATCCCATTCACTTAATACTTGGTGTTCCCTTACCCAATAGTCCAATATGATGCTCACTTTTGGAGAATGAGGAAATAAAACATAAAATTCATGAGCTCATCTGAAAGGGCCACATTCAACCAAGCTCCTCATCTTGTGGGAGCCCAATTGTGTTGGTGTAGAAGAAGGATGGGACATGGAAAATCTATATTGCTTATAGATCCCTGAACAAAATCGTTGTCAAGAACCGATACCCAATCCCCTGGATTGATATTCTTCTTGATTAGCTTAAGGGTGCCAAGTTCATTAGTAAGATTGATCTAAAGTCAAGCTACCACTAGGTTTAGATAGAAAAAACTAATATATGGAAGAAAACCTTCAAATCTAAAGAAGGCATTTTTGAGTGGTTGGTCATGCCTTTTGGCTTGACTAATGATTCAACAACATTGATGAGGATGATGGATTTTATCTTGCGGTCGTTCACAAACTCTTTTATGGTCATATATTTGGATGGCATCCTCATCTTCATCATAACTTAGGTAGAACATTTGCAACACATTCAACAGGTCTTGAACACCCTATGATGACACAAGTTATACACCAATCTGGTGAAATTCTCATTCAACATGCATAGAATCCAATACTTAGGATACATCGTGGATGATCATGGGCTGCATGTGGACCTAGACAAGATCCAAATCATTTGTGATTGGCCAACCGACATAGATCTGCATCCTCTCCAACTTCTATCGTATGTTTACGTTGGGGTTCTCTCATATTTCTTGGCCCTTAAGTCAAGTGACCAAGGGTGGAACTAAAGACAAGTTTTGTTGGTCTGAATCATAACAAAAAGCATTTCAAGATATGAAACACCACTTCTTCTCCACATGATTCCTCACGTTGCCAAACTTGCAACAATCATTTGAAATTGAGACAAATGCCTCTAACTATGCTATCGGTGCAATCCTCATTCAACAGTGACTTGTGGTGACCTATCATAGTGAAACACTATCTGATGTTGTTTGCATCTATCCCACCTATGACAAGGATATGTACTCCATTGTGCAGGCATGCTAACGGTTGAAGCATTATATTCTAGGAAATGAAACAATCATCCACACTGATCACAAGCCTCTACAATTCATGCAGACCCAAGAAAAGTTACAAAATGAATGCCATCAAAAGTGGCCCACATACATGCAACAAGTCCACTTGAACATTAAATACAAGAATGGCAATTCCAACCATGTTTTAAATTGCCTTGGTCAGTCCCCAGTTGTAGCTATAACTACAGTTCTTAACTCTTGTGGCAACGAGAGCTCCAGGTGGCCAAAATTAAACAACAATGGCTTTGACTTCGCAACTACTTATCAGACATTGAGTGTAGGGAAACAAGTCCCATACTTCCACCTCCAAGATGTGCTCTTGTGTTATCTAGGTCATCTTTGTGTTCCTTCAAGCGAGCATGCAAAGCTAATTTGGGAGGCACATCACAGTCGGGTGGCAGGGAACTTTGTTGTGGAGAAGACAGTAACAATACTTTAGAGGTATTTCTACTACCCAAAGATTCGATAAGAGATCAACCAATATATTAGGTTGTGCACTACATGTGTCATCACTAAACCGTCCATCAATAAGCAAGGGTTGTACACTCCTTTCCCTACCCTAGACAAGCCTTGGTAGTCAGTCTCCATGGATTACATGTCAAGTTTTCCCTCCACCAAACATGGTCACAATTGTGTCTTTGTGGTTGTCAATTGGTTCTCTAAGATGGCCATTTTGGCACCATGTAAAAAGAGTATCATAGTCGAGGCCACTATTAGGATCTTCTTTGAGCATGTTTAGGTTCACTTTGGGCTATCACAGACCATTATTTCAGATAGGGATAGTAGGTTCCTCGATACCTTCTGGTCTATCTTATGGTCTCTGATGGACACCAAGTTTACCAAATCGACAGCCTTTCACCCTAGACATATGGACAAACAAAATTGGTCAACATGATGATTGTGCATATCCAACGCATGTACAACTCCAAATATCCACGTACATAGGGTGAGAGCCTTCCATATGTTCAACATAGCTATAACAAAGCCCTCCATAGATCTAATAGCCACAACCATTTTTAGGTGTGCTTGGGGTTCCAACAACTGACCCCCATTGATGTAGTTATGCCAATGATCCAGGTGGATATTGGTGGCCACCCACCTATTCCAACTGGCTCCTCTTGACTGTTTTTAGTTCAACACGTTCTTTTGTACTTCTTTGTAATTGTGGCTTCTACACTTTCGGGGTTGTCTGAATCCCTACACATCTTATAGGTGGATATTGGTTGCCTCCCATCTAATCCAACTGGCTTATTTTGTATGTTTTCATGTCAACGCATCTTGTTGTACTTCCAAGGCCATTTTGGGGCCCTAAACATTGTTTTTTTAGCTAGCCACAGTCAAACTGTAGATGGAATCAAATTTTAATGGTGTAATGTGTAATTCTCTGAAAGATCTTTCCAACAGGCTATCAAGCACCTAAAACGGAGGTTGTATGCAAAAGTTATGACCCCAGGAAGTTGAGGTACCAACTTACCCATAGGGGCCCACATAAATTTTGGCATTTCACCTCCTAGGGTTAGGTTTTTGGATGTCTAGGGTTTTGGAATTCATGAGTAATTCAAAAATGCCTCTGGAACCTCATTGTAATCACTCTGCTCAGACAGATGTGCATAGCAGCCACATCTCTTCTCAGAGATATCTACCACCATTTGAGCAAGTGTTTTAGTTCAACAGTTTTATAGTTTCAGCCTATTTCATTTATTCAATAGAATATATTGTTCATTGGATATCTATGTTATTCTTCATATCTATGTGTTTATTGTATTCAATCTGTTAATCAGTTTGTCCCGCTCCTAAATCTGGATCACTGGTATCAGAGCGGTATGCTCTAAATTTATTTTTCTTCGTGCATCTACCCGACAAGCTCTGGGTACAATAAGTTGGGACTCGAACCAATCGATTCATTGCAAGATCGATCACGTCGAGCTCGACAACAAACCATGGGGGATGAAAAGAAAGATGATGGAGCATGAGATCCTTTTAAAATGTTGCTTGAGGAAGCCCTCACGTGACAAAGGAATGAAATTATGGACAACTTTGCACAGATCCTTCGATGATTGCCCACAGGAGAAGCATATTCATCAAGCAACCATGCAACCCCCTTCAAGGTATAGGTAAATTTTGATATTCCATTATTTGAAGGACTGCAAGATGTGGATGTTGTAGATAAATGGTTGAATTTGCTCGAAGGGTATTTTTCGGTCCACAATTTTTCCGATAGGGAAAATATGACTTTTGCACTCCTCAAGGCCATCCCCCTTGTTAAGGACTATTGGGATACTTAATCTGAGCAAAGGGCCATAGAGGAATCAACAATATTTGTGATTTCCCCTATATGGGATTCCTTCTAGGATTCCATTAAAGAACAATACTACCCCGTTGGAAGCTATGAGGACCAATACACCTAATGGACCACCCTGTGTCAAGAAAGGGATTAGACAATACATGATTTCACTAATAATTTCCATACCCTGCGCACCAAATTGGGTATCAAAGACTTTGAGCGACATTTGGTGATCAAATATCGCGGTTGTTTGCATAGATACATTCAAACATAAATGGATTTTTTGAACATGGCCTCATTAGGTATGGCTTATAGATATGCTTTCAAGATCGAGTAAAAATTTAAGTAGAAGAGGGGAAAGTTTGGATCTGCAAACTCCTCATAGCCGAAGCAGGGAAAAGGTGGCCCCAACCCACATGGTAAGGAACAAAGAAAAGATGGCCACTCTCAGGACAACCAGTCCAAGCCGCAACATAAGAAGGGCAATGAAAAGACGAAGAAGGACATGGGAAAATGGTGTGAATACAATAAAATCCCTTGGCACAACACTGAATAATGTCGCTCCAAGCAGTCACTTGTGGTCGATATGAAGGCGTCCGAGTCTGAGGCTGATTATGACTCCGAATCAAATCTAGAAGGAGGGAAGCGGATTATCGATGCAGAACCTAGTGCCATTGTCGCTACCACCATAGTCCATACAAGCAAGCTAAAAGAACTAGAGGAAGGGGAACACCTTTTTCACTCACAGATATGGGTAAAGGGGGATCCACTTCATTTCATTGTCGATAGCGGCAGTAAAAAGAGCCTTATCTCAACAGAGGTCATCAAGCGATTGGACTTGTCGACGACACCGCACCTGCAACCCCACACCATCGGTTGGCTTCACCAAGGAAGAGATCTCTGTGTCAGCCAACAAAGTCATCTTCCCTACGACATCAAGCCTTTCAAAGACGAGGTATTGTGTGATATTTCTCCCCTTCAAGTTTGTGATGTTCTTTTAGGACAACCATATTTGTGGAAGCATCATGTTGTGTATGAGTCTAGACCCCAAAGTGTTAGTATTACTTTGGGTAGACAATTGTACAAGATACCAGAGGTAGGGCCGCCTACCGCTATTTCTTTAATCTTTGCTAAGCAATGCAGTAAGGTCATTTCACAGACCGGGAAGTTTGTCTTCTTTGTGATCCGTGCTCACAGTAAGTATAAGGTCGTTGCCACATCCATGGTCTCTACACAAAGCTTCTCTTTGTAGTAGAAGCAAGTAGACGGGATCGTGGAAGAGTACAGAGACATCTTCTCCTCACCCATTGGGGTACCGATGCATTGCCAAGTTAAGCATCCAATTGATTTGACCCCCAATGCACCTCTTCCTAATCGACTGGTCTATCATCACTTTCTGATGGAAAATGATGAAATCAAGCATTGTATCCAAGAGATTCTTCAAAAGGGGCACATCAGACCCAAATCCTCCCCTTGCAGAAGCACGATTGTATTGGTGCAGAAGAAGGACGAGACCTGGCAACTATGCATTGATTAGAGAGCATTAAACAAAATCGCAGTCAGGAACCGATACCCAATTCCCATGATTGATGACCTTCTTGACCAAATCAAGGGGGAAAATTTCTTCAACAAGATTGACCTAAAGTCTGGCTACCACCAGGTTCCCATCGAAACAAACTGATGTATGGAAGACAACCTTCAAATATAAAGAAGGTCTCTTCAAATGGTTGGTCATGCCTTTTGGCTTGACAAATGCACCAACCACTTTCATGAGATTGATGGACGATGTATTGAGACCCTTCACCAACTCTTTTATAGTGGTATATTTTGATGACATCCTCATCTTCAGTAAAACTTGGGAAGAGCACATGCAACATATTCAACAAGTTTTGAGCACTCTACGACAGCACAAGCTATATGCCAACTTGGGAAAATGCTCGTTTGGCACGAACAGAGTCCAATACTTGGGATACATTATTGTTGAGCATAGGGTACATGTTGATCCAGATAAGATCCAATTCATTCATGACTGGCTAGCCTCGAACACACTCACCGAGCTTCAGAGCTTCTTGGCACTAGCCAACTTCTACCGATGGTTCGTGTTGGGCTTCTCCCATATTGCATGGGCCCTCAGCCAAGTGACCAAGGGCAGTGGCAAGGAAAAGTTCATGTGGGGGAAGGAACAAAAATGGGCATTTGATGATCTAAAGCATCATTTGTGTTCAGCTCCAGTACTCTCCTTGCTCGATCTGCAACAACCATTTGAGATTGAGACTGATGCATCTGACTATGTTGTAGGCACAGTTCTCACTTAGAACGGTCATCTAGTGGCATACCATAGTGAGACACTCTCAGATACTATCCGAAAATACCACACCTATGACAAAGAAATGTATTCCATAGTCCAAGCCTGTCGTCGATGGAAAAATTACATTATGGGAAAGGAGACGATCATCCACACAAATCACAAGCCTTTGTCGTTCATATAGACACAGGGGAAATTGCAGAACAACCTCCATCAAAATTGGTCCACCTACCTGTAGCAGTTCCATATCAACATCAAGTATAAGACAGGGATCTCAAAACGTGTCGTTGACTGCCTCARATGACCTTTCGTGGTTGCACTCACCACTGTTCTCCATTCCTGTGGACATGAGGCATTTGAGTGGCCCCAACTTTATCAACAAGATCCATACTTCGCCACCACTTATCAACTCTTGGGTAGAGGTGCRGTTGTCACCGATTTTCACATTCAAGACAGACTATCATGTCATCTGGTCCATCTCTATGTTCCTACAAGCGAGCATGCAAAGACGATTTGGGAATCCCACTACAGTTGGATGGCAGGATATTTTGGCATGGGGAAAAYTGTGGTCATTCTACAAAAACACTTTTATTGGCCAAAAATTCGACAGGACGTCAACAAGTATATCATATCTTGCACCACCTGTGCCATTTCCAAGCCAACCATCAAGAAGCAAGGCTTATACACCCCTTTTCCTATTCCCGAGAAGCCTTGGGAATCCATCTCAATGGATTACATGATTGGCCTTATGCCCACCAAGGAAGGAAATGATTATGTATTTGTGGTCGTTGATCAGTTTTCGAAGATGGCCATCCTCACAGCCTGCACGAAGAATATCATAGCGGTAGATACTGCCAAGATCTTCTTCGAACGAGTATGGGTCCATTTTGGGACACCACAGACCATCATCTCAGACCGGGACAACAGGTTCCTCAACACATTTTGGTCGAGTCTCTGGTCACTGTTGGACACCAAGCTCACTAAATCCACTTCTTTCCACCTCCAAATAGATGAAAAAACATAGGTCGTCAATTAGATGATTGTGCACATCCTGCGCATGTACAACTCCAAGCATTTGCGTACATGGGATGAGAGTCTCCCCTATGTTCAACATAGTTATAAGAGGGCTCTTCATAGCTCCACCAAACATATCCCATTTCAGGTGGGGTTCGGATTCCAACCCTTGGGTCCCATTGATGTTGCACTACATCTTTCCACCACACAGAAGGACTCTTCCCATGTTCAATATGAGACCGACAAAGCCACAAGATTCATTGAGAAAATTCAACACATCCACCAACATGTCCATGAGATTTTGCAAAAGGCCAATGTTGATTACAAGTAGCGCCATGATCAACATAGGGTACCACACCATTTTCAGGTTGAAGATAAAGTCTAGTTACATTTACAAAAGGAGCGTCTTGCAGGGCCCCATCGGAAGCTCCACCCACTTCGCTATGGGCCTTACACTATCACCAAGGTTGTGGGTAGAAATGATTTTGAGCTCAACACTCCACCCTTCCTTGGCTTGCACTCAATGTTCAATGTGGACCTCCTTCGGCCATATTTCTCATCCTTATTGGACACCTTAGAGATCAAAAAACAAATAACACCAATAGAGCTCAACCATGACTGCATGGAACAAGCATCCACTGATCAGATAGTGGACACATAGGTCAAGGGCACTTGCTAGCAGAGGATCCAACTTTATCGGGTTTTAAAGGCAAGTCAAATCCTACACCAAGAAAAGTGGCTCACCTCGGGCAAAATTCAACAAAAGTTTCTTCACCTGATGGAGGAACTCAATGCAATGGAGACCATTGATTCCTAAGGGGGGAGGATTGATCCAAGTGGATATTTGTGGCCACCCACCTATTCCAATTGGATCCTCTTGATTGTTTTTAGTTCAACACATTCTTTTGTACTTCTTTGTAATTGTGGGTTCTACACTTTCGGAGTTGTCTGAAGCCCTACACATCTTCCAGGTGGATACTGGTGGCCTCCCATCAAATCCAACTGGCTTATTTTGTATGTTTTCATGTTAGCACATCTTGTTGTACTGCTAGGGCTGTTTTGGGGCCCTAAACATTGTTTTTTTGGCTCGCCAGAGTCAAACTATAGATGAAGTCAGAGTTTGATGGTGTAATGTGTAGTTCTCTGAAATACCTTTCCAACGGGCTATCACGCGCCTAAAACAAAGGTCATATGCAAAATTTACAACACTGGGAAGTTGAGGTACCAACTTACCCATAGGGGCCCACATAACTTTTGGCGTTTCACCTCCTAGGGTTAGGTTTTTGGATGTCTAGGGTTTTGGCATTCATGAGTAATATAAAAAAGGCTTTTGGAACCTCATTTTAATCATTCTACTAAGACATATGCGCATAGTAGCCACATCTCTTCTCAAAGATAGCTACCACCATTCGAGCAAGTGTTTCAGTTCAATAGTTTTACAGTTTTAGCCTATTTCATTTATTCAATAGAAGATATTATTCACTGGATATCTGTGTTGTTCTTCATATCTCTATGTTTATTATATTTAGTCTTTTAATTAGTTCGTTACGCTCCTAAATCCGCATCAATGGTATCAGAGCGGTCTTCTCTTCATTTATTTTTCTTCGTGCATGTCCCCGACAAGATCTGGGAACAAGAAGTTGGGACTCGAACCAATCAAGTCGTTGCAAGATTGGTCGCGTCGATTCCGACAACAAACCACGAGGCACAAAAATAAATATGATGGAGCAAGAGATCCTTTTAAAATTTTGCTCAAGGAAGCCCTCGCGCGACAAAGGAACGAAATGATGGACAACTTTGCACAAATCCTTCGATGACTGCCCACAGGAGAAGCATCTTCATCAAATGACCATGCAACCCCCTTCAAGGTACATGTAAATTTTTATATTCCATTATTTGAAGGACTGCTAGATGCAGATGTTGTAGATAAATGGTTGAATATGTTAGAAGGTTATTTTTCGATCCACAATTTTTTCGATAGGGAAAAGATTACTTTTGCACTCCTCAAGGCCATCTCCCATGTTAAGGACTGGTGGGATACTTACTCTGAGAAAAGGGCCATAGAGGAATCAACAATATTTGTGGTTTCCCCTACATGGGATTCCTTCCGGGATGCCATTAAAGAACAATGATACCCCATTGAAAGCTACGAGGACCAATACACCCGATGGATCACCCTGCGTCAAGAAAGGGACCAGACAGTACCAGATTTCACCAATAATTTCCATACCCTCCGCACCAAATTGGGTATCAAAGACTCTGAGCGACATCTGGTGCTCAAATATCATGGTTGTTTGCATAGATACATTCAAAAAGAAATTGAGTTTCTTGACATGGCCTCATTGGGTACGACTTATAGATATGTTGTCAAGATCGAGCAAAAATTTAAGCATAAGAGGCGAGAGTTTGGATCTGCAAATGCCTCACAGCTAAAGCAGGGAAAAGGTAGCCTCAACCCACACGACAAGGGACAAAGAAAAGATGGCCACTCTCAGGACAACCACTCCAGGATGCAACACAAGAAGAGCAATGAAAAGATGAAGAAGGACACGTGAAAATGGTGTGAATACCATAAAATCCCTTGGCACAACACTGAAGAATGCTGCTCCAAGAAGTCACTCGTGGTTGAGCTGAAGGCATTCGATTCTGACTCCAATTAAAATCCAAAAGGAGGGAAGCGGATTATCGATGCAAAACCTAGTGCCACTGTCGCTACCACCAAAGTCTAGCCAAGCAAGTCAGAAGAACCAGAGGAAGGGGAACGCCTTTTTCACTGACAGATGTGGGTAAAGGGGGCTCCTCTTCATTTCATTGTCGATAGCGATAGTCAGAAGAACCTGATCTCAGCAGAGGTCGTCAAGCGATTGGACCTACTCACGACACCGCAACCACAACCCTACACCATCGGTTGGCTTCGCCAAGGAAGAGATCTCTGTGTCAACCAATAGTGTCGTCTGCCCTACGACATCAAGCCTTTCAAAGACGAGGTATTGTGTGATATTTCTCCCCTTGAAGTTTGTGATGTTCTTTTAGGACAACCATATTTTTGGAAGCGTCATGTTGTGTATGAGTCTAGACCCCACACTATTATTATTACTTTGGGTAGACAATTGTACAGGATACCAGGGATAGCGTCACCACCGCTATTTCTTTAATCTCTACTAAGCAATGAAGTAAGGTCATTTCACAGACCGGGAAATTCGTCTTCTTTGTGATCCGTTCTCATAATAAGTAGAAGGTCGTCGCCACATCTGTGGCCTCTACACAGAGCCTCTCTTTGCAGCAGAAGCAAGTGGACGAGATCGTGGAAGAGTACAAAGCCATCTTCTCCTCACCCACTGGGGTACCAACGCACTACCAAGTCAAGCATCCAATTGATATGACCCTCGATGCACCTCTCCCTAATGGACCAATCTATCATCTCTCATTGATGGAAAATGACGAAATCAAGCGTCGAATCCAAGAGCTTCTTCAAAAAGCACACATCACATCCAACTCCTCCCCTTGCAGAAGCTCGATTGTACTGGTGCAGAAGAAGGATGGGACCTGACGACTCTACATTGATTACAGAGCATTAAACAAAATCACAGTCAGGAAACGATACCCAATTCCGAGGATTGATGGCCTTCTTGACCAACTCAAGGGGGAAAATTTCTTCAACAAGATTGACCTAAAGTATGGCTACCACTAGGTCCCATCAAACCAACTAATGTATGGAAGACAAACTTCAAATCCAAAGAAGGTCTCTTCGAATGGTTGGTGATGCCCTTTGGCTTGACAAATGCACCAACCACTTTCATGAGATTGATGGATGATGTATTGAGACCATTCACCAACTCTTTTGTAGTGGTATATTTGGATGACATCCTCATCTTCAACAAAACTTGGGAGGAGCACATGCGTCATATTCAACAGGTCTTTAGCACTTTGCGGCAACACAAGCTATATGCCAACTTGGAAAAATGCTCCTTTGGCATGAACATGGTCCAATACTTGGGCTACATTGTTGATGAGCATGGGGTACATGTTGATCCAGCTAAGATCCAAGTCATTCGTGACTGGCCAACCCCGACCACACTCACCGAGCTTCAGAGCTTCTTGGGATTGGCCAACTTCTATCGATGGTTCATGTTGGGCTTCTCCCATATTGCATGGACCCTCAACCAAGTGACCAAGGGCGGTGGCAGGGCAAAGTTCGTGTGAAGGGGGGGGGACAATGAGCATTTGATGATCTGAAGCATCACTTGTGCTCAGCTCCAATACTCTCCTTTCTCGATCTGCAACAACTATTCGAGATTGAGACTGATGCATCTGACTATGTTGTAGGTGCAGTTCTCACTCAACACAGTCATCCGGTGGCATACCATAGTGAGACACTCTCAGATACTGTATGAAAATACCCCACCTATGATTAAAAAATGTATTCCATTGTCCAAGCCTGTTGTCAATGGAAACATTACATTTTGGGAAAGGAGACGATCCTCCACACTTATCACAAGCCTCTGCAGTTCATACAGACACAAGGGAAATTGCAGAACGACTTCCATCAGAAGTGGTATGCCTACCTACAACAGTTCCATCTCAACATCAAGTATAAGACAGGGAGCTCAAATCATGTTGCTGACTGCCTCAGTCGACCTCCCGTGGCTGCTCTCACCACTGTGCTCCATTCCTATGGACATGAGGCATCTGAGTGGCCCCAACTTTATCAACAAGATCCAGACTTCGCCACCACCTATCAACTCTTGGGTATAGGTGCGACTACCACTGATTTTCACATTCAAAACAGACTGTTATACCATCTGGGCCATCTCTGTGTTCCTACAAGTGAGTGTGAAAAGCTAATTTGGGAAGCCCACTACAGTCGGATGACAGGACATTTGGCGTGGAGAAAACTATAATCGTTCTACATAAACATTTTTATTGGCCAAAACTTCGATTGGACGTCAACAAGTATATCAGATCTTGCACCGCCTGTGCCATTTCCAAGCCAACCATAAAGAAGCAAGGCTTATACATCCTTCTTCCTACTCCTGAGAAACCTTGGGAATCCATCTCAATGGATTACATGTCTGGCCTTCCATCCACCAAACAAGGTAATGATTGTGTATTTGTGGTCGTTGATCAATTTTCGAAGATGGCCATCCTCACAGGCTGCAAGAAGAATATCACAATGAAAGATACTGCCAAGCTCTTCTTCGAACGAGTATGGTTCCATTTTGGGATACCATAGACCATCATCTCCGACCAGGACAACAGGTTCATCAACACATTTTGGTCGAGTCTCTAGTCATTGTTGGACACCAAGCTCACTAAATCCACTTCTTTCCACCCCCAAACAGACGACCAAACAAAAGTCATCAATCAGATGATTGTGCACATCCTGCGCATGCACAACTCCAAGAATCCACATACATGGGATGGGAGTCTCCCCTATGTTCAACACAGTTACAACATGGCTCTCCATAGATCCACCAGCCATAGCCCATTTCAGGTAGGGCTGGGATTCCAACCCCTGGGTTCCATTGATGTTCTACTACCTCTTACCACCACATAAACAAACTCTTCTAATGTTCAGTCTGAGACCGACAAAGCCACCTAATTCATTGAGCGGATTCAACACATCTGCCAAGAGGTCCATGAGATTTTGCACAAATCCAATGTTAAGTACAAGCAACACCATGATCAACACAGGGTACCACACCAGTTTCAGGTTGGAGACAAAGTCTGGTTACATTTGCAGAAGGAGTGTCTTATAGGGCCCCATCGAAAGCTCTGCCCACTTCGCTATGGGCCTTACACTATCACCAAGGTTGTGGGTAGCAATGCTTTTGAGCTCAACACTCCACCCTTCATTGGCTTGCACCCAGTGTTCAATGTGGACCTCCTTCGACCATATTTCCCACCCTTATTGGACACCTCAAATATCGCAAAACAATTGACACCAACAGAGCTCAACCCTGACTGCATGGAACCAACATCCACTGATTAGATAGTGGACACACAGGTCAAGGGCAATCGTCAACAAAGGATCCATCTTTATAGGGTTGTCAAGGCAGGGCAACTCCTACACCAAGGAAAGTGGCTCACCCAGGGCCAAATTCAACAAAATTTTCTTCACCTAATGGGGGAACTCAACACAATGGAGACCATTTCTTCCTAAGTGGGGAGGATTGATCCAAGTGGATATTGGTGGCCACCCACCTATTCCAACTGGATCCTCTCGACTGTTTTCAGTTCAACACATTCTTCTATACTTCTTTGTAATTGTGGGTTCTACACTTCTGGGGTTGTTTGAATCCCTACATATCTTCCAGGTGGATACTGGTGGCCTCCCATCTAATCCAACTGGCTTATTTTGTATGTTTTCATGTCAGCACATCTTATTGTACTTCCAGGACTGTTTTGGGGCCCTAAACATTGTTTTTTTGGCCCGCCACAGACAAATTGTAGACGGAGACAGAGTTTGACAGCGTAATGTGTAGTTCTCTTAAAGACCTTTCCAACGGGCTATCACGCACCTAAAATGTAGGTTGTATGCAAAAGTTACGACCCCGAGAAGTTGAGGTACCAACTTACCCATAGGGGCCCACATAACTTTTGGCATTTAACCTCCTAGGGTCAGGTTTTTGGGTGTCTAGGGTTTTTGCATTCATGAGTAATATCAAAAAGGCCTATGGATCCTCATTGTAATCATTCAGCTTAGATGAATGCACGTATCAACCACATCTCTTCTCAGAGATAGCTACCACCATTCGAGCAAGTGTTTCAGTTCAACAGTTTTACATTTTTAGCCTATTTCATTTATTCAATAGAAGATATTGTTCACTGGATATATCTGGATATATGTGTTGTTCTTCATATCTTTGTGTTTATTGTATTCATTTTGTTAATTAGTTCGCTCCACTCCTAAATCCGGATAAGCCCATTCTATCTTCATTGGTAGAGTCCTCCCACACTCAGACTGAGGCAGACAAAGAAACCAAATTTGTTGAACAAATCCAATACCTCCAACAATAGGTTCATGATATCTCGCAGAAGGCCAATGCGAAGTACAAGTAGAAACATGACCAACATCGATTTCCACACAAGTTTCAAGTTGGTGACTTGGTATGGTTTCATTTGCAAAAAGAGCACCTCGTGGGCCCCCATAGGAAGCTTAGACCACTATGATATGGAACTTACACCATCACAAAGGATATGGGTGAAAATCCTTTCGAATTGGGTATTCCTCTTTTCCTTAGCTTGCACCCAATATTTAATGTGGAGCTACTTTGACCATATTTCCCACCTCTGGTGGACACATTAGAGGTGGCTGAGTAACTGGCCCCTATAGAACTTAATCCTAATTGCGTTGAGCAATCTATAGTGGATCAGATCATGGACACCAAGATGAAGGGTACCTGCCAACATAACATACAACTCTATTGGGTTGTCAAAGCAGGACAACTTCTTCAATACGGAAAATGGGTCAATAAGATTCAAATTCAATAAAAGTTTCCCCATCTACTGTGGGAACTTGATGCAATGGGGACCATTGCTTCCCAAGTGGGAAGGAATGATCCAGGTGGATATCGGTGGCCACCCACCTCTTCCACTGACTCAACATGATTCCCCATCTTGGCATTTTTGTTATGATTTTATGGGTCTTAAACTTCCAGGGTCGTTTTGAGGTCCTAAATGATGTTTTCTAGGAAATTCAAGGACCTGGGTTAAAGTTTGACATGCCCATGCCATGCCACAACAATGTAGTCCTTAGTTAGAGATTTCCAATTAGCTACTATGTGCCCCAAACAAAGATCGTATGCAAAAATTGTGCCCATGGGAAGTTGATGTATCAACTAACCACCTTGGGGCCCACAAACCTTTTGGTGCTTCACCTCCTAAGGTTAGGGTTTTGGACCTTTAGGGTTCTTTTATGTATTAGCTTTTGTGAATGAGCGCAGACGACATCTCTCTCTCTCTCTCCGTCACTCTCTCTCTATCTCTCTCTCTCTCTCTCTCTTCAGAGATAAGCTACCACCATTCTAACGAGTTTGTGTTTTATAATATTCTGCTATTTTATTCATTAATAGAAGTAGAGTTTTCACTGTATTATTGTGCTCTCTACTATATTTATGTGTGTGTTTCATTTCATTCCCTATATAATTCGGATTAGGTGTCTTCAAAATAATCCACGAGTTGAATATCTTCCTCCATCCCTCATATCCTAAATTCCGCAATAAAATAAGGGGCACTCACTATGGAGTTTTCCATGGACACTGTGGCATGAATGACTAACTACAAAATCTTCCATCTCCTCTGTTATGCTGCAATATCCCACTCCTAGATGCTCTGTTCAACTATGGAAAATTAACACTACCCAAAGAATGGAACTAGAAAGGAACTTCCATTCTAGACTTCAAAATTTAAAGCAACAAGATCCAACATTGTAAAACATGCATGGAATTTAGACTTTCATGGCAATGAGTGCAAGGCTCTTTGAAGAGAACTTCAACCTTTATTTCAAGCTTGAGAATCAAGAAAGTCGAATGAATGTTGAGGTCTAAAATTTAGTGGAATGGTTTAGACAAGTTTCTAAAGGGAATCATAAGCTAGGATTTGAGACAAGCATACAATTGAGAGTTTAATGAAAATAATTTGAGGCTTATGAATGAAAACAAAAAGGTTGAGTTAAAAGTTGATCATTTTTAAGGACAAGAGATCCATGTTAGTAATGAGAATATAAATGAAGAGGATCATAGGTTGCATCCATGGAAAACTCAAAGCTTGCATCAAGATAATGGAGCATATGAATGAAAATCTGCATTCCACTTAAAACTTCATTTAATTTGTACACTTGCAGGTACCAAACCTAACAATTTCTTTCCTTATTTTCTTAAATTTTCGATATATGCAATTATTATGCAACATCCATATAAGCACTTTATTTTTCGTTCTTTTTATTACAAAGTTTAGTTCATATTTCTTGAACCCATTTCCATTAGGTGGAATTTGAAGTTAGTCAAGTCACCACTTTATTCATTTACTTATGTTTTCACAACTCATCTCCATCTTATTCATTCTGAGTCATATTGTATTTCACTATGGACCTCTTGGTAGCGAACATATATGCCTATCTAAAATTGAACACATTTTAGATAAAGCAATTTTAGAATAGCAAAGAGTGTAAAGTGTAAGATATTTTAAGAAAAGGAAAATAAGCACAAATATTAGTAGTGTAATTGTTTGGTAGAATTCAATCAAAAGGATAGATTACATGTTAATGGTTTATAATTAATTTGGAATCAACTTCAAAATTACTCTCTTATGGCTATAAATATAGGGCATTCTAATTCAACTTCCTAATATATCAATAGTAAATATAACATCCAAATAAAATTTATATAAACCTTTCAACAAATTACTAAAATGACAGGGACTAAGCTGCACAACCCTTGTTTTCCATTTACAACTTTCTTTATGAAAGTGCCATTTTCTTCATACAAAGATAATTTCCCTTACTCAACTAAAAATTGATTTTTATGGCAACTTGTACCTACATACATTTTCCCTCACCCCTGGTCCTTTTGAGATGAATGTGTGTATGCATGTGCGTGTGTTGAAAATCTTCTTATCCTTTCAAGCCCACAAGTCAACATTCTTCTCTCTTGAAATTAAAAGTTTCCTCAACCTTAAAGCTCATAAGGTTTCCATAACATCTAGTAGGAAAGCTCTTAACATTTTCTATTACTAGTGTAACTCTGGCGATGATGTTCCTCCTTTATTACCATTCTATTTTCAAGTTGGTAGAAAACCAATATCATTCCATGGTTTTCTACTAAACACATGTAATACCTCTACCAAGATATATTACCATTCTATCTTCAAGTTGGTAGAAAACCAATATCATTCTATGGTTTTCTACTAGAGACAAGTTATACCTATACCTTAAAAAAGTATTGAAACAAGATCTGAGACAATTGGAGGGCTCTGCGGCTAGGTTTTGCTAGCTGCATCATTGTTATTCCTTGGAGATGGGTGAACGTGAGAGAAGGCGTGAGCCTCTACTAGGGAGACTGCGGCCGTGGGCGAGGACGTGGCTACCGGTCTGGGCTTGTGGGGGAGAGGGCGTGGGCAAGGATACGGGTCTGGGCAAATGGAGGCGAGGGCGAATACAACCCGGGCTTGCAGATTTGCGGAGCGACGCGACGGATGCAGGGCGTTCATGGGTTAGGCGGTGGTGGAGGAGGGGCATTATTTTCTTGAGTGCCTGCGGGTGGCGGTGCTCGGAAGAAGGTGAAGTTTCAGTACTCCTGTTTCGGGGCCGTTTTCTCTTTGATGTTTCGACTTCAGCCATAACACCGGCTTGCGCGACGTCTTTGGTGCTTAGATGGAGGCTTCCGGGGTTTGCTGCATTGGGGGTTTAGGCTTTCTTTTCTGCAATTTGTTTGGGGTTTTTACCTCTGTTTTGTTTCTCTTTTACAACCTGCATACTGGTAATATTTGCATGAGGAACATTTTGGTATTGGAAGATGGAATGGATCTTGGAGTATCCATTTGATGTTGTTTAAACTATGTGATGATAAACCTTTATAACCAATCAATTTATATTTTAAATAATATAAAGCAAAATTTTCTATGGAAAAAAGAAGAAGTAATACACATTAAATTGCTTACCAAAAAAACCCTTTCTCTATATATATCTTCCTAAATTCCACACAACTTTAAATCACATTTAACAATATCCATCCTGTACTATAATTAGTATTGAAAACCTAATAAATTAAAGCTCACAAGCTCTTTATAGTTTTTGAATGGCAAATTTTGCAGTGAACCCTTCATAGGTATCTCTTTTGCGTTTAAATAGAATTGAGACTTGGCAAAGAAGAAATTCGTGCCGAAGCGAGGGTTGCAGCTCTCTTCATTCAGCAGAAATATATACTTTATTTTTTGGCGTGAAAACGCAGAGCGAGTGCAAAAGTATATGGTGATGCGCATGCATATTTTGTACTGCCCAGAAGCGTATCGGTGTATAAAGTCTTCAGAATCTTGATCGGAGTGGTTGAGTTGAGGGGAATTTTGAGATGGCGAGCAGATTAGGAAGGAGGGTCGTACATTTCGCCAATTTGCCTCTGAAACTGGTGATGCCCTCCTCAAGAGAAAACATCAAGGAAGTTGCATTCAAGACCGTTCCCTCTGCATCCAAGGTAATTCATCCGTTTTGGCTTTCAGTTCCCAATGCTCATACGGGTCATGTATTGTCCACTCTGGTTTTTTAAATTTCTTTTCCCCCTTCCTCGCAAGCGTGGGTTCGATTCTCCTCCAGTTTCCTGCTGTTGGAAGCTTCCAGGCACGGGTTCATCTTGCGTCAGCGTCGCTGCAAAGTTTATATCTTTTACTGTTTCTGTCATATTCCTTCCCAAACCTGCTTTTGCATTTGCTTCTCAAACAATGCCTTCGAAAGTTCCTTCACGAGATTCGAACCCGTGCAAGTCCAATCACTTTTCGGCTTTTCGAACTAATGTTCCTCTATTTTGGGGATTGCAACGGGCTATTCTATGCTTTCTATGAGCTTCTGGGTTGGGTTCTCCCATTAATGTTAACCATTTATCTTATAGAAAATTGCTTTACGGATGCCTCCAACAAACTTCTATCCATACGAAATTATATAACTAATTTAGAGAGATTAAATCAGAGTAACCATTCTCAAAACCCTGTAGTGGATCACCAACTGCTTGAAGACAATGAAAAATAATGAAAGGACATAAATTTCAGTCGAAGTTAGTTTGGATTATTCAGCATATTTGCATGGACAGCTCTGTGCAATGACGTGGTTGCTCAGAAAAAAGTTTCTTAGTTTAACAACCAGAGGAAAGTGGGTTTTAGTCCGCCAATTGCTGGTTGGCATACCGACTAGTTCGCCTGATTTTCTTGGAGTCATATCAGTTCGACACGCAATATACTACACTCTAAACACCCTGACTTGATGTATCTTAACTTTTTATTTCGTGGGAAAGTTCAAGCTTATCTTGCTTTCCTTTCTTATCTCTACAGATTGAGATTAAGAGGGTGCTGGAGTCATTATATGGGCTAGAGGTCGAGAAGGTACAGACGCTTAACATGCAAGGCAAAAAAAACGCAGAGGTGGCATTGTTTATGCTAAACCTGATTACAAGAAAGCATATGTAACCCTCAAGCACCCAGTCACGTTGCCACCGAACCTCTTTCCGATTAATCTATTTGAAGAGGGAAAAGAGGCCAAGCAGCAGGAGGAGGCAGACACCATGGACAAGCAGAGGAAAGCAACCCATTGGCTTGAGGATAGCAAAGAAAAATTTAAACCTGATCAGCTGCAATCTGAAAAGGAGAAGCCCAAGGCTAGCAAGAGGCCTGCTCCCTGGCACAGTAAACTTTCCTGGAGGTAGAGGTCATGATCCATGGATATATTTCCTGTAAGTGAATTTTCAACTGATCTTACTAAATACATTTGTTTTATCTTCTCCAAATTGTTCAATTTGCTCTATCTGTCCACAACTCGCGATACAAAAAGCATTGGCAACTATGAGCCTAACATTTGATTTTAATCAAGTTGGCATACATCTTGAAATCCATGAACTGTAAATGAGAGACATACTTTCTAAATCTGCATTTCCATGACATCATAGAAGAGTGTTAAGTTCCATTCTGATTTTTGTTGCGATTGCGTGCTGAAGGTATGATGGTATAGAATTCTATGATAGTAATTACTAACGATCACAAGCATCTGCCGCTCATGGGAAATATTGAATTACATTTGGCATTGTGGCTGTTTTTGTTCTTTTCTCTGGATTTAGCTATTTTTTTGTTATTCAGAGCCCCCCCCCCTGTGTGGTTGGTATGGTATTTTATTTGAACAGCTCATATTTCGGCATTTGGTATGTGATGTCATAGAAGGATTGCTAGCACATCATTGCACTTTACTATGGTTAATGATGGACAACAATGCGCATGTATTTCCATCTGCAAACATAGGTTGTAGGTATCGTGATGCCTAAAACGTTGCACATAGTGGATCTAGATTTTATTGAACTAATATATCCTTAAG
The DNA here is from genome assembly GCA_009831015.1 of Picea engelmannii. Lineage (NCBI taxonomy): Eukaryota > Viridiplantae > Streptophyta > Pinopsida > Pinales > Pinaceae > Picea > Picea engelmannii. The sequence goes on from ML776647.1 coordinate 236,094, forward strand.
AATCAAAATCTGCGCACCATGTGTGAACAGCTTCTTCTTTTTTTCTCTTTCTGTGAAGCGGCCCTTCTAACTGTGTCAAAGTTGTTTATGCAGCACATGCTCTCTGTTTCATACATACCTTTGGCAATAATTGTGCACAATTTTGAAAAAAGGAAATACATCTGCATAGATAGTTTACTGGAAGAGAATATAGTAGAAGCAGGAATGAAGAATCCTTAGGACAGGTGACATTCTGGAAACTTAATGTCTATCAATTGGTTGAAGTTGATGCTTCAAACCATGGAAAGTCTGATTTTTGAGTATTCCTGGAATGTTTTCAAATCTATATGCCTTACAATTATTTCTTGGATATCAACATTATCCTTGTCATGGGAAAACATTGTCATTGCTTTTGTTTGTTAGAAAACAGAAAATAAATCGTGAAAAGCTACAATTCAATATATGCAATACCCCAATTTTTCCATACTTAAATATCTTTAAGTGGTAATTAAGATGATATGTGTATATATCTTGCTACGAAGGCCTTACAATTATTTCTTGGATATCGACATTATCTTTGTCATGGGAAAACATTGTCATTACTTTTGTTTGTAAGAAAACAGAAAATAAATCGTGAAAAGCTAGAATTCAATATATGCAATACCCCAATTTTTTCATATGTAAATATCTTTAAGTGGTAATTAATTTGATATATGTATATATCTTACTATGAAGGCCTTTCCAGATTCAGATCTTTACTACCCTTAACCAATATCATGCCTTGCAAATCTTCAACTTCTATAATCTCCAACATTGTCTAATGAAATTAAGTTACTAGCACTACCCTAAGCCATGAACTCTGTTGTGCATATGCTTCTTAAAGTTTGCCAGATGAAGAAAACGTAGCATGGTATTTTACTCGTGTAAGTTGCTTATTATTATACATAGACATCTATGTAACAGGATATGTCCTAGACCCCACCCACCTTCTATTGTTTTGTTGGACACGTGGATACATGGATCCCATGTGTTTGGCACACATGGGATATGGGTCCTGTGCCGAACACATATTCCACATGTGTTTGACATGCAAAACCTGTGTGTCCTCATGTGTGGGGCTCTAGACCAACACTATAAAACGACTTTTAAGGTTTCAAACATGTTATAAAGGCATGATTGTTTTTGGCACATGTGGGATATGGGTCCTGTGCTGAACACGTATTCCACATGTGTTTGACATGCAAAACCTGTGTGTCCCTGTGTGCGGCTCTAGAGGGTACCATCTGTGAATTTAGGGAAGTGCTCGAGAGTTTCCCAAGAGTTCTTCCTTTAATATTATTTACATGTCCTGTTTTGGGGGTCTATGTACTTGTATCGGATACTCGAATCCCGGCATCCCCGTTTTATGCAACTTAGATAGACATACATATATGGATTGGAGTGAATTCTTAGAAAGCACAAAAGATGCTCACTCTCAGATCATGTATTGAAATACACAACTACATCAGCCATCATTCATAAGTTGCTCTATCAACCCTTAGTGAGATTCACAGTAAACACAGTATAATTTTTTTTTTAACTCCAAAAATTAGAGCCTCAATGCCACGGATTCATTTCCACCATAGTCAGTTGCATCGATGCTCCATTCTTCTCGAGAGACGAATCAATCTCATTCCTGCTAATCTTATAAGTTATTATTGTCTAGGTCTATGATCAGGACATAGGTCTAAACTTCTGTCCATTAGATGAGCTAAATAAGGTCAAGATAAATGTTTGGCAGGAGTCTTTTACAGTGGCCTACATATTCAAATCATAGATTTCCCTGAAACTTGTCCAAAATTTTCAAGTCACGGTTTTGTTTTTTCAAATTGCAATCGCAAGCTAACTATTGGCTAGTGACTCTCCTCGAAGTTCAGAATTATGTCATTTAACTATGTTATCACACTGCCAGTCCATTCTACCTAGTAAGCATAATACAGTATAGACAACATTATTGAGAAAGTTTTCAGTCAATCTGAGCTGAGGTGATGTGGACACCTGTGTTGCGAAAATTTTCAGTTGAGTTGAGCTGAGGGGAGGTGAACTGAGATGACCTGGACACCTGCGTTATTGAGAAAGTATTCAGTTGAGCTGAGCTGAGATGAGCTGGACACCTGCAAAATTTTAAACAGTGTCTACCATCTCCTCTTGTAGAGGAGGATTTTCAGTACACTCTGCTTGTTCTCTGTGATGTGATAACGATATCCTCTTGTTGATGATGATTCCGAGTACATGTCACCTAGATGAGGAAATGATTGGGCAGCCCATTTTCATGTGTGTCTGATGATGCACACAGTTACTTAGAGGTTTTCAGATATTTCATTTTTTGTTGTGCCATTAGAATGCTTATTGAGTAAATGGCTATTTGTTTTCTGTTTATGGCTTTAAATGAATGGACTTAAGTTGGGTTCATAAGTCAACATGCCCAGAATGGAGTGAAGTTGGCCCCATATGAGCTTGGGTACCCAATTATATCTTGAATTCAGTTCAGATGCTGTACGTGAAATTTGAAAGTCATTTTTGGGAGATTTGTATTCCTTGATTGAGTGTATAAAAGTGCCTTTGTACCCAATTATATGTTAAAGTTAGTTCAGACGCTATACGTGAAATTTGAAAGTCATTTTTGGGGTTTTGTATTCCTTGATTGAGTGTATAAATGTGCCTTTTGATCAGGAGAGAGGACTTGTTTTCCTTTGTGATCATTTTTATATCAAGCATGTTTGTTCCATGAAATAATATACCTGTTATTTATTTTTACTATTATTGGTTCCTGCCTGAGCTGCTGTAAAGGTTTAACTCCAGCATTTGCTATGGACAACATTATATATCAATAAGTTAAAGCTTTTGCAAACCATCCTTAACTGGGTTTTTTGTCCCAGCATAAGACGCAGGTTAGTTTACTACACTTCAGAAATCATGCTCTGAAAAATCATTGTGATGCATCAAATCATATTTTTCTATTTTTATTTTATTTTATTTATATTTTTATCATTTTTGTAATCTTGATGCATCAATCTCAGGTTTAAATTTTTTTTTAAGTGCATTACCTTGCATGGTATGATTAAGGGTGCCAATTAGACTTCCTTATTAATTATTTGTCAATGATTATATTCTTTAAACTATGATATATGATTGAATGGTTTTTCTTGAAGTTAGCCAGATTCGAATTCAAATCTACTGGATTTTTGAAAAACCAGAATCTGGATGAGGATGGGGGTGGACAACATGTATAAAAAGTATAAATATATTTCTATAATTCGTAAGAAACATAGGTTTAGATTTAATAATCAAAACCATTTACAACTTTAAAACTATGACCAAAACAGAGTTCCCATTTCCTAATATTTTTGAAAGGCACACAAGCTGACATTGGGCATAAAGGGCAAGCCGACAAATGCAATCGACTTAAAAGACGTGTAATTTTTGTTCAAATGACCAAATTAATTTATTTATTGTTCTTTTGTGTATCGAGGAGAGAGAGAAAAGAGAGAGCCGCCAAATCTTGCTGATAAAAACATGCCAGGTAAGAGGTGACAAATTTTGGTGAAGGAACAAGTGCAGATAAGAGAATTTAATCAATGTCCAACAAGAGACCAAAAAAGCAGGTCAAAGGGACTAAGATAGTAGATTCAGTGTCGTTACAAATTCAAAGTGGGAGTGCTAAGGATCTGTTAGAAGTTAGAACAATGCTAGAAGCAGAATTATAATCAGATTTAAGAGTAGGCTAAATCTAAAGAAAGCAAAATAAAGCTAAAAGAGAGAGTATAAGGTAAGGTGTTGGTACAATAGAAGTACTATGTCAGGAGGGGGATGCCTTCGGTTTTAGGTGGAGGGCCAGAGTTGGGCACCTCCCTTCCCTTGGCCGCATACCAGGCTGCCCCTCTTCTGGATTTGCCTCTAAGGCGGGGCATGGCGGTGGCTACAATTGACCTGGGATGGAGCACACAGAGGAGGTGCAAGAAAAAGAACCAAACCAGCAGACCCTGTGAAGAGAGGCACGAACCAGAAGTCTGTGAAGCTGAGTGGAAATCGCATTAGGAGGGGAGGAAGAAATTGAGAACCAGGGAGAGTTGGACATGGAGACGCCGAAGGAGCAAATGAAGTTCAATGCGCCCATGCACGACCTTAGGAGTGTCATTGTTGAGGTGCGGATGGGACTGTGGAGACATCCTGCCCTGCTCTATGAAATATCCCACGCTGCTGAGCTTCCAAAGCGTGCGACAAGCTGGCCACAACTAAAGTCTGAAGAGTGACGACGGGTGTTTTAAAACCATGAGGTGATGGATGATGGGGGGGGGGGGTCGGGTTTGATCAGGCGCCAAGTGGTCGGTCGTCTGGCCAAATGGCCTCCCCATAATCTGTCTACGTTCTGAGCCTGGAAACACCCCATCCGGGGGACCATCAATCATATACATTATTATACATCTTAAGTTATATATTTTAAGCCCAACTAGATCCCATTCAATATTGATAAACATTACCAACACTATTAGTTTCTTCTTGTTCTTTTAGGAAATCTAGGCATATTTATTACACTCCATCTCAAGTTCAATCCACCATATTTATTTTTACACATTAATTCTTGCCCATATTATTCATTGTTTTGCTTGAGTATTCTTTATATTCTTCTTTAACTATAGCTTTTACAAACACATTTTCTGCATTTCCCCAAAAAAACTAATTATGATGTTTACATTGTTTTGAACATGTATTTCAGATAAACATCTCGGCATTGCAAAACTATTGACGTACTTAGCAATGGAGGACCCACTAACATGACATGCAGTTTGCATTTGACATCTTGTTGATGACCTCCAACTACATAGAAGACAATTTCAAATCCATATTATCCATCCTGGAAAGGGAAACCTTTCAAGGCTGGAGATAAAAGAAGAATTTGCTAAGAAATTTAATATTTTTGATACCCAAACAATGTTCATATCTTCTTTTCATACAACCAGCCCATTCTCTAAAGGCTTTGGAATATTATATGAAAGACGCATTGCAACATGAACCAAAACATCGCTTAGCTCAAACTAGTCTTAAAGCTCATGTTGAGAGGTCTACCAAAATGAGTTTAAGTAGAGAAAAAAAATGGAGACATTAAAAACATCTCAACAAAAACCCAATGAAGGCATAGTTAAAGATGATGACTATTTCTAAATTTTGAACATAACCATGTTCTTTTACTTTACTTTGTTTTTTATAACACGATATTCCTACTTGTAAGTATCTCTCTCAATATACTTTTAAAGTGAAGTGCATTTCCATTTTTTCTCATGTAAACTACAATTGTATATATAACATATATGTTTCCTACAATGCTTATCTTTAATGTCTAATGTAAACTATTTAATTTCATGCAAATAATGTAACATATTGATTGCCATCTACATTTTTGCAATAGTGATAAAATAATTTTCATTTCCATCCATAATTTCTCTTTGAAATGATCACTTGTTAATTCTAACACATGTTTTAATATTTGAAACACAAATATTGAGTTTTATATTGGAGTAAACTAAATCAAATATATATTTCTATCTCTATAATCCAATTAAATAAACATTTTCAATGTGTATATCTTTCTCTCTCTCTTTATACATGTATATCGTCAACATAAACTTTTAAAGTTTTGTTATTCTTACCATGGTTCAAATATTATTCATATCATCAACATACAAATGTCTTTCTTTAAATAATAAAATATATTTAAAGTTTTAGGTTTTACATTCCCTCTCCTACTATGTCATGTTTTTCTTTTCCTATCATCTCATATGTTTATTCATTCTTAAACTCTACACAAGTACATAAAGTATTGTTGTTCAAATAGTTATAACTATACATCAACAAATATAATGATACTTTAACACATCTCCTTTAATTCCATTTGTATCTATTATATTTTTTTTTTTACAGAAATGGTTATAGATTATATTAATGGGGTGGACTAGCCACAGATCAAATTACAAAATGTCCTCGAATTTCTTCGGGCCTGTCTTTCTGAACCATTCTACTTCTAAAACTGTAGACTTGTGCGCTGAACTAGTTCCTGTACGTATTCTAAAAGAGTTGATTTAAATTAATTGCCGAATCTACAATCACTGTTTCAGCATAAGTCTCAGCACGTATCAGCATATGACTCAGCATTGTTTCGACAATTGTTACAACGGTGTTGCAGCATATGGTCCAACACTGTTTCAACATATGTTCCAACACTGAGATTCAACATATGATGCAACACTGTTTCAGCATAAGTTCCAGCGCTGTTTCAGCATAATTTCCAGCACTGTGTTTCAGCATCTGTTCCAGCCCTGTGTTTCAACATATGTAACAACACTGTGTTTCAACTGTTATAGCACTGTGTTTCAGCGTAAGTTCCAGCTCTGTTTCAGCATAAGTTTCAACACTGAGTTTCAGCATCTGTTCCAGCACTGAGTTTCAGCATCTGTTCCAACACTTGTGTTTCAGCATCTGTTCCAGCACTGTGTTTCAGCATAATTTACAGCACTGTGTTTCAACATATGTAACAACACTGTGTTTTAGCTGTTACTGCACTGTGTTTCAGCATAAGTTCTAGCTCTGTTTCAGCATAAGTTCCAGCACTGTGTTTCAACATCTGTTCCAGCACTGAGTTTCAACATCTGTTCCAGCATTGTGTTTCAGCATCTGTTCCAGCACTGAGTTTCAACATAAGTTACAGCACTGTGTTTCAGCATATGATACAACACTGTTTCAACATATGTTACTTCGCTCCTGCACTTTGGATTCCTTTCTAGCAAAATTCAGACATCTGCGTTTTCTGACAGGAGCTCTCCGGACGGTTCCTTCTCCCCAAGCTCTAAGGGATTGGTTCATGATTTTCAACTCCATTTACGTTGATGACTCCCTTGTCCAGAGAGGTGCCTCTGTTCGCTTCGTGGTCTGCCAGCTGATTAAGATGCCTGAGGACGTGGTAGAACTTCAGCTCTACGAAATCTTTCATCTGGACTAGAACCTTCCTATAATAGTGATCCAAGCCCACGTTTTTGGGAGCCTTCCTCTGATTAAGAGCGTGGATAAAGATTCTAGAGTCCCCTATGACAGCCAGATTCGTAATTGATAACCTTCTGGCCTGAGAAAGCCCCTGCTAGATTGCTAAAATTTCAGTTGTATTATTGGTGTTTAGACCCAGCCCTCAGGAAAAGTTGAGCACAATTTTCCCTGAGGTGTCAAGTAGGACCCCTCCACTTCCAGCGGGACCGGGATTCCCTTTCGAAGCCCCATCCACCTGTAGGATATGCTTCTCCAAAGAGGATCTCCACTTTAAGAACTCTTGTTCCTCCAGCCTAATTTCCCAAGGGGAATAGTGTTTGGAAATTTGCTTGGTTCTGGCCAGGAGGGAGGGATCAAGCTCAAGGAACCAAACATACTCAATTTCGTTCGGAGTTACTTCGTTGGTGAGAGTAGTATTTGAGGCTACCAAATCTCCCAAAATCGCTTTCACTTTGAGTGCAGTTTGGGCCGACGTCCCTGCTATATCCCTGAAGATCCTGCTGTTTCGCTCCAGCCACAGTTTCCAGCAGACTACTTTTGGCACCCACATCCAGCAATGCTTTAGCAGATTCAATTTGGCAAAAGAGAAGGGAGCCAAATCGACCCAGGAGGTAAAGAGAGAGGTGACTGAAGAAGGGAGGGGCACATTCAACTGGCCAAGAGTGAGAAGCCAAAGTTCCCGAGCAAAGGGGCAGAGGAGAAAGAGGTGGACAGAGGTTTCCGCATGACAAGCACAGAGAGGGCAACGAGAGGGCCCTTCCCAACCTCTTTTTGAAAGGTTTTCCCAGGAGAGGATACTGTTGTGCAGAAGGGACCAACATAAGAGATCTAGTTTGGAAAGGGAGGGATGCAACCAGAGATTTCTCCACACCGAGGGATCAGGGGCTACCCAAGGGATTGCTTGCAGGGCTGCATATCCAGCTGCGGTTGAGTAACTGCCAGACGAAGAGCCCCAACCTCTTTTGTCCTTCATCCTGGCCGAGGAGGGGGAGCACCCTTGAAGGGCATCCAGGAGGGCTCGAGCTTCAGTTTCTAAGTGCCGCGGATAGACCCCCAAATCCCACTTAAGCCAAGAGCCGCCCTGGTTCCAAGCTGACAGGTCCCACAGGGTGACTTTGCTATTGGAATGGAGCCAACTCTTGATGTTTTCCATCCCTTCCAGAARDCTTAAAGGGGTCTRTCCTAAAATAGAGTCTTCCCAAAACTTGATTTTTCTGCCATTCCCCGGGATCCAAAAAAGCTTTGAGGTAATCAAATCAAGAGCCTTAGTGACTTTTCTATTGGAATGGAGCCAACTCTTGATGTTTTCCATCCCTTCCAGAAAACTTAAAGGGGTCTGTCCTAAAATAGAGTCTTCCCAAAACTTGATTTTTCTGCCATTCCCAGGGATCCAGTAAAGCTTTGAGGTAATCAAGTCAAGAGCCTTAAGGCAGAGAGAAAGGACGGGAGAGCCTTTTCTAGTCAAGGGGGGGCGCTCAAGGCACCTTTCTTTGTGACCCCAGAAATATTTAAACCTTAGAGCTTTGGAGCTCCAAGTGGTTTTACCTCTTATCATCTTCCAGAGTATCTTACCTCCCATGGCCAGATTCTGAGTGGCCACATCTCTTATTTGCAACCCACCTTCCATCCTGGGGGCTTTTACCTTATCCCAACTAACAAGGTGCATTTTTTTTTTCCCCTCATTCCTTCCCCCTTCCCAAAGAATTTTTCTCAAGATGCTGTCTAAGTCTCTCACAAATCCTCTCGGGGAAAGGAGAATGGAGGCCTGGTAGACAGGAAGAGAGGTGAGAACAGAGTTTATAAGGATTAATTTCCTTGCTTTGTTCAGTCAGGTTGCTCCCCAGGCCAAGATCCTGGCTTTCATCTTGTCCAACAGAGGCAGCCACGGGTTATTTCTGGGGGCTGCTTTGACTAGCGAGATTCCTAAATATTTAATGTACTCCCACGTTGAAGTTCCTTCCATTTCCAACACCCTGGAAATACCAATCATTTCTATAGAAGGGCAGTTCCAGCCATAAATTTTACTCTTTCTCAAACTTATTTCGCTGCCTGAAATTTCAGTGTAGTCATCCAGTTCTTTCTTGAGTGCTCTTGCAGTGGACAGGTTGGCATGGCCCAGAAGGAGTGTATCATCGGCAAATTGAGCATGATTAATTCTCTCAACTCTAGGAGAAATTGAGAGGCCAATTAAGGTGTGTTGCTGCATGCTCTTATTCAGCTGAAAACTTAGCACAGAAGCTTGAATGGCATAGAGCAGGGGGGACAGGGGGCAGCCCTGTCTAAGTCCCCTTGAGGCTTGGAAAAAATTGGTCGATCTGTCGTTGACCAGGGGGGCGATCCACAGCCCCGCTATACAAGCCCTAATCCAGCGAACCAAATGTGGGTGGAATCCCATCTTGAGCATCACAACAAGGAGGAAATTCAGCCGGACTCTGTCAAAGGCATTTGCCAGATCCAGCTTGACTAACATTCCTTTCTCCTTCCTTTGACAACTTGAGTGGATAGCCTCTTGCACAAGGATAATATTGTCCTGGATTTGTCTCCTCTGGATGAAGCCCCCCTGGTTCTCCGGGATGATCCTGGGGAGAACTTTTTTTATTCTGTTTGCTATTACTTTGGTGATGATTTTGTACCCCGTATTACAAAGCGAAATAGGACAGAATCTTGAAAAGCTTTGGGCACCTTTCTCTTTAGGGATTAAAGCTAGAAAGGAGGAGTTGGTGCTCCCTCCAATTTTGCTACAATTCTGAGATTTCCTCACCATTCTGACTAGATCTTTTTGGATGATATCCCAACAGGTTATATAGAACCTGGTCGTGAAACCATCAGGCCCAGGGGCTTTATCCGGGTTCATAGCTTGGAGAGCTTTGCTGATCTCCTCTGTCGTGATAGGGGCTGTCAACCAACGGTTGTCATCTTCATTTATCAGCTTGGGGACCACCGTGAGAGGATAGAGATCTGGTCTAGTAGGGGCCTCCAGCTCTTCAGTAAACATATTTTTATAGAAGGAGTAGGCTGCATGTTTGATCTCCTCAATTTTTTTGAAGGTTTGCCCCTGAGATTGGATCTCTCTGATTGAGTTCTGATTTTTTCGGGATTCTGCCTGCTTGTGGAAGAAAGAGGTATTTTTGTCTCCTGCTTGGAGCCAGAGACTTCTTGACTTTACTCGCCAGCACTCTTCCTCTCTTCTAAGAGCTTTGTGAAGCTTCTTTTGCAACTCCAACTTGTCGTTCAACATCGCTGGGATGACCGGGGCAGACTCCATATGACGTTGGTGAATCTCCAGGGCCCATTGGGCTTTTTTCCTTTCCTGCAAAGGGGAGGGTAGGGTCTTTGCCCAGTTTTTGAGATCCACTTTGAGCCTTCTCAGTTTCTCTTCCCAAATGAAGAAAGGTGACCCCGAGACACTCTTCTTCCAGGACTCCGATACCAGCTCGAGGAAGCCTTCCGAGGAGACCCATAGAGGGCTGAAGCGAAAGGGGATCAGTCCCAGGTTTTCTCCAGGGATAAGGGAAAGGGAGATGGGCTTATGATCCGAGGTGCAAGCTTGCAGGATTTCAGACGAGGCGAGAAGTCCAAGGGTTAAAAAGGAAGAGTGAACCAGGAAGCGGTCTAAGCGGGCTGCAATGTGCCCCGGCCCCACTCTTTTGTTGTTCCAGGTGAAATTTCCTTTGCTGGGTTTAATATCCTCCAGATCCCAATCCAGCATTATGTCTTCAACCCACTCCCGTGCAGGGTCTCTTCCTGGTGTTCCTCCTTTTTTTCCAGAGAGGGCTAGGGTGACATTCAGATCTCCGGCAAGAATGAGATTCTCATGATGGTTAGTAGCAAGGAAATTATTTAGGGATTCCCAACAATCTTTTTTTTCCGATAAAAGAACCGGAGCATAAATATTAAAGATGCTAACCTGATGTCCCGATTCACGGTGCAGCAACTTCGTGAACAGCCAGTGGATGGTGCTATGATCTTCGATTAGGTCTAGCGTTGAGGAGTTCCAGAAGGTGGCTAGACCTCCTGAAGCTCCCCTGGCGCTAGCGGCTCTACCTGCTCCTTTTTTCTAGAAATTTTTACTAGCCTGGAAGGTCTCAGGCTCCTCCATCTTCGTCTCCTGGATCAGAAGTACATCCGGGGAAGTCATTCTGACTAGATCTTTGACAACTTCTTCTTTTAGTTTACTTCCCAACCCTCTGCAGTTCCAGGAG